>VRYO01002326.1:4570778-4703889 GCA_009812075.1 Sialia sialis
GCCCCACCTGGTTTCAATGGATGGCCCATCAGCAGAATATCTCCCACGGAGATCAAGATCGCTGCCCCACCTGGTCCCAATAGATGGTGATAGAATAGATACCTTTTATCACATCCTGTACTGTAACCCAAGACACAGGGATACATGAAGGGACCTCTATGAGAGGTTTAGATTCTGCCTAGCCACACCACAAATTGCAGAGCCAGCCAGCTTCTGCAGTAGTGTAGTTTTATGCACAAAAAAGTCCTGCAGAACTCAGTAACAGTCTTTGCAGCTGAAGTCTAACACCAGTCACAATGTTTGCAGTACCAAATACTGGGGATCACACATTTTTTCAGAGCCTTTTCAGACTAATCAAAGACTATCCTTGAATCTTCCCACTTAATTTTATCAGCGCAAGAAGTAGGAGACACACAGCAGCAAGGCTCCTCCTCACCCCTGTTTGCAGAACAGGTATGCTTATCTACCACTTTGCATATATGACTAAAGATTCAGAGAAGGAGTCACACATAAAATTCAATCCAAATCAGGATTCAACCCTAGCTGCTCTCAACAGTGAGGTCAGAAAGTACTCCATATGGATTTTTTCTAAGCTTTTATAGCTCTCTGGCCTCTTCTGGCTATAAAACATTGTATGAATTTATTTTGGATTAAGTATCTTTGTCCATTTATTATTAAATCAGTGTTTTAGCAGGTGGTTTGTGATCACCAAACATAGAGTAGAGCCTACAGAGACACAAGCCATGCAAACAGACAGACCCAGTCCCAGCTTTGAAATCTGCTCGGGGCAGGTGTCAAGCAAACAATACCAGAGAAGCAAATTACAGAATTACCTTAAAACTATGGTGTGGTGTATGATGCTTTTTAATGAATCAATCCTGGCTACTCTGTGCAGTGGACTACATGGCAATTACAATGAGCATAAAATTGAGAAGACAGAAAAACAGTTTGGGTTTGGAGGCTGCTCCTCTAGGTTTTGTTTTCTACTGTCTTCCTCCTGCATGGCAGTATGTGCACCAGCTCATTAGTGCTTCTCTCAGCTCCCAGGATATCACACTTGAGCCCCTTGGCTTCCCATCAGCTCTGCAGTGAGCACTAGAGCAGCACTGGTGCTATCATTAAGTTCTGTCTCTTTTCCCTGCAAAGGAAGAGCAAGACTGGAGCAGCCTGTGAATGCCTGAAGGTTCCTACACCTGCCCTGACAGTGAATTCACTGCATACAAGTGGCACACAGGTTTCCTGTATCACTTTCCAAAGGCAGACAGAACTCATTTTATTCACACTCCATCCATCTCCCCTTTCCCCACAAGGAGTGCCAGAATGCTGCACTGAAGCTTTTCTTGCTCTGCTATACAGCTTACTAGGCAATACATGGAGGGCATTCCTCATGTCCTCTCAACCCCACTGCTTCACCACAAGTTTATATCTGAGATGTGATTTTACACACACAGACCCAACGGGAAGTGTGTGAGTTTTGCTGAGGATCATCAGCTTACCAGTTATCCTGATAAACTGCAGAGCACCAGAAACTAAAGTTGTAAAGAAGGAGGACCAGGAGTTGAAAGTTTTGCTGCCTGGAATACCATTCCACTTCCTCCATCACAGCTGTTCTGCTTCACAAACTGGAAAGCATGGAACAGGATTCTATTTTGATGAAGCATGGCAAAAATACACTGGGCTGACACAGAGGTTACCAAAAGCAATCAAACTCAGCCTTGGAGAGAAGCATGCCCTGGGTACAGTCCTCACATCAACAGCTACAGTGTGTTCAGTGGAATTGCCAAAAGGATTTAACAGGAAAATATTAGAAAAAAGCAATAGACCCTTCTGCTAATAATGGTAATAATGTCTATAAAGTCCTGAGATCTAAAACTAAGAGTAGTGATATTTACATTGCTTATGCTTGTCTTCTGGATTTTGAGCATCTGGGATCTACTAGAGAAAAGAAATTTCACCTTCCTTCCAGTTGAAATCTGTCAGAGCCCTGAAAGCAGCAATTTTAGGATAAACAGCAAGAATGATGAGATTTCCAACTCAAAAAAGGAGACATTTGATAGTAAAATGAACAGGTCTTTTATTTGAGTGTGTCATAAAATCGGATGGAAAAAATAGAATCTCTGGTACGTATTGTTTGGCAGCTCCACCAACTAGGTAAATCAGCATTTTCTGCTAAAAGCCCACATGACAGGAGAAGAGGGCACAACCTAAAAGTAGCACAAATCCACAAGGAGATTAACTGAATCTGCAACAACCTTCCCTTTTTATCCCTGGAACAGGTGAGCAACACAGAATAAAAAAATATATTTAAGCTCAAACACAAAGATCTTTACTGCACCAGGGTCAGGAATTGTCCAGAAAATAGGGAGCAAGACCTATTGGAACAGTTTCTCTACTATGATTTTTTTTGGCAAATCTTAAAGTTATGCAATAAGAATATCAGCAGAGGAAGTAACAACATGGAGAGCTTTTGCCCACAGTCTAATCCAGTATTTTAACACAAGTGTTTGTCTGAAGTGTGCAGCTCCTTTTCTCTCCAGAGAAAGGAGAAACACCAGAGAAGCTCAGGGGGTCCTGACCATTACATGGTAATGCCAAGGCATTGGTAACCTGACATTTCTCTGACAACTGCATTAGTACATTCTCACATCAAAAACTAATGTTCTCCCAGTTCACCCTGGATTAATTATCCCAAATCAACACTGCAGCCACCAGCTCTGACCCTCTGCCTTCAAAACTCATTTTTCTCAGGGTCTCTTTCTGAATCAGTGCAAGAGTCTGACCTCTGTGCAAGTGACCCAACACCAAAGCTGTGTGCCTATTGCTTGTTCAGCAATCCCTTCACAGCATCACAACTATGGCAATGCTTTTAGAGAAAAAATGGACATGTAGGGAATGAGAGAGGAAAGGGATAGGAATGCTTTTATGAGCCTGAGATAGGCCTGTAGCTTTGCCCTTGAAGTCGCCTTTCCAAGAAGAGCTGAAGGTGATAGGTGAATGCCAAGAAACTCTGAAGCCAATGAAAAATAGAAAAGTCCCCATGTTTGCCTCGTGCAAGAAAGCTTCTACCAAAGATAATTCGTGCGATGGCATGTAGGGGTAGAGAAATTGTGTATTAGGGTTAGAAGAGAGCAATAAAGTGGCATTTTCTTGATTGACCCATACTGAAACCAGCACCCAACAGCAGGTCATTGTCTCACTGACAGCTTACCTGGGTTTTGTGGGTGTTCACCAGGGAGGGGGCAGCAGCCACCATGGAGCTGCTGCGAGGCCTCGGCAAAGGGGTGATCTCCGGCTCGGGGGGCTTCTCTGGCTTCTCCTGCAGCATCTGCCTGAGCCTCTGCAGGTAGTACATGAGGGACCACTGCGTGCCCTCCTCGGACCAGTGTGGCTGCAACAGGCAGCGCAGCACGGCCACGTCGAAGTAGGTGGCGTAGCGCGACTTCTGGCACGGCGGGATCACCAGGGACACCCTGTTCCAAACAGCAGGAGAGGAGATGTCAGGCATCAGGTTCCTCTTAGGTACTCCTCCTAGATACTCTGTATGCAGAACTGGCACTTTGGGACTTGCTGGATCCCAGAAACCTGCGGTTTTGAGCTTTCTGTGCTTTCTGGCACTGACCCCTTGCAGAACACTGCTTTCGACCTGAAGACTTGGAGAAGCTTCCAAATTTGAGTGATGAAGTTAAAATCACAGGTGTACAGTTAAATAGAATGTGTGATTTCACATGGTGAAGGGTTTGGAATTTGAGGTTTTTATAGCACAGTAATAAGTGTGAAACAAGATAAAGGATTTTCGGTGCTGTCTCTTTCTGCCTTCTTCCTCCTTCTCTATGATTTCAAGCAGTAGTTTGTGGCTGAACAGTTAATGTCACACTGAGGGTCACAGGGGTTTGTTTATTGGGTCAAAAGTATAAATAATACAGTGTTAATTCTCTATTGGACTGTTTAGCTTTAAAAGACCTTGTAACTAGCTAAATTCGCCTCAATTTTACTTTTAGCTGGTGGCTAGAAGTGCTGCAGAACTCTCTGTACTTTTTGCTAAGATTTAATAAACAACCAAGCCTGAACACAAGAAAATTCATCTCCTTTGTGTTTTTTTAATCCTGAGAGAAGACAGAAGAAACTTCAGAAAAGCCATTAATTAAGTGGTGCAAAACACCCCCCATTACAGGGACTAAGGTACCTAACTAAGAAAAGCATTATTGAAGACACATAACTGGATATTTGGCTTTCAGATCCCCAGAGGACCCCACTGCATGCTGTTAAGTGTTTTCTTGGATAGGGGTGCTTTCTCAAGCTGTGATCTGAAGGTAAGCCTCCAGTAGGTGTGCTCACTGAATAATTTGTTCAGCAGGAAACAGGCAACCCTTGAGCATCTGCTGTTCTGATACTAGTAATACACATTTAGGAATGGTTTACATTTGCACATATCAGGCTCTACTTAAGAAAAAACAGGCAAGTCAGCTAAGTTAGTTAACCTTTAAAGCTCATTAAATTGATTCTTATATAAATAAAAGTAACTACTATGGGAATTCATTACAGAAGTGTTCTACAAAAAGAACCCTTTTAAACCCTCACTATCATCTTCTTGCCCTATTAATTTCCTGATGGATTTTAATATGGAATTTCCCAAGTATTGTAGAAATTAGTGCACACAAGACATCTGTAGCGAGCTTCAAAAATGAGAATCTAGGAAGTTCATATTTCAAAGGCATCTATATGTCATTCATAGCCAATCTTCTTGTAATAAAATGCTGCAATCTTTTATACCACTTTTCTCCCAGCAGAGTACCACTGGCCTGATCTACCCTCTGGGCAGTCAGGAGACAGTCTGTCAGAAAAGAAACAAGTGAAAGGGAGTCACAGGAATGAGAATCACATGGCAAGAGATGGTGTGAAATCCTGGGGGTGGTGCAAGAACTCTGGAAATCTTTTTTTTTTTCTTTTTTTTTTTTGGGTCTGCTGAATACACATTTTGAATGTTTTCACTATATATTAGAAACACACTCCTGTGACTTGCTCATTTCTGGGATTTTGGGATTCTATAAAAATAAAGAGTACTTTCATGAACTATATTCTCAGGCATTTGAGGAACATCACAAGCTGGTGTTTTGCTTTTTATAAAAAGCCATTTTTATTATCAACTCTGCAAAACAGCATGCAGATAGTGTGGACAGGTCATCCCCATCTCCAGCCAGGTACCACCACATTCTGAACACATGGGTCCAAGGCCACAGCCCAGAAAAGCCCTAGGGAACAGCAGCAATACTGACCAGTGGTGTGGGAAATAGAAAAGGTGGAGAACTCTCAGAAAGCTTCGTGAAAGCAAATCTCAGGATGGAGAAATGCAAGATTGCTGAAGATGCAAGGACAAGAAACAATAGGGCTGTGAGTTGTAGAGATAGGCCTCAGGAAAACATGTTAAACAAGACACTAGAAATATATAAGCTTAATAAAGAAGCTTTATAATTGTTTTAAACTATTAGCATTGTTCAAAGCAAGATGTACCTACAGCTTTATTAACTGACCTGAGAAAATGCTTGTCAGTTTTAACATGCTATTGGCTATAAAGTTGTTGAAAGAGTTTGCAACAAAGAGAACTTGGTCTGCTGTGTCAGCAGCTGAAGCTGCTCCATTTCCCTTGATTGGTTCTGTAAAATGAGACTGGGATAAAGTTTTGAGTCAGCTGCTCCAGCAGTCCTGTCCCATTTCTTGTGTACATAGATATATGTAAATACAAGAGAAAGAACCAATATCCCAGGAAAACCAACACAGTGGGATCTCTGAGTGCTGAAGTGTGCTGAGTGCTCTGCTGGATCTCTGCCCTGTGCCTCCAGCACAGGCATGGAACTGGCAAAGGAAAAAAAGTGTGCACTGAACATTGGCACCAGCTGGAATCACATGAACCCTGCTCCATCTTACATGCAAGGGAACAGGGAGCAGGTGTCAAGGCTGGGCTTGGATCAACACATGGATCTGGAGCTCAGACTTGCAAGAGCTGGTTTGCTGCCAGCCCCACAAGCCAAAGCTGGAGGCACTTGGTGACTGCAGCCCAGCCTGTGTCAGCATATGCCACCCCATACAACACACAGATTCAAAGTTTCTCCCCCAGTGCTGTATTCCAGGTGAAAAGGCTGCAAGTTTGACAACTTCAAAATGAGCTGTCACAAAAAACCTGAAAAACTGAATTAGGAAAGAAAACAACGTGAAATGGGAACATGCTGCAATGTTTTCCCCATAAACCTAATGTGAAGTGTGCCTCTGTCAAAGTTTAGTCTGTGTCACACAGATTTAGCCTGCAAAAACCCACAAGTATCCCAGCAGAGGAAATAAAACCCAGTAGGAATTGTGAAAGGTGATGTTCCCTGGTCTCTGCAGGACCCTGAGCAATGCAGACAGTCTTTCATGCTCCCCCACCTGTGGCACAAACTGAGGCAAGGCACAGGCTGGAGCAAGGCATGTTCTCCTTATGAAATATTTGTAACTAAAGTCCTTCCTGCAAAGTCTGTTTCCCAGGCAGCCTGCTCAAGGTGGCAGCTGGGTAAAGGGCTGTGGTTTATTTGCCTCAGGATTAAGCTGTGTCATGTCTACATGGAGAATTACACCAAGGGGAGGAGTGACTTAGCTAGGATCAGAACAAGCCACTTGTTTAAACATTTTCTGAGGAACCAGAAATTAAACTCTGTAGTTCATTTAGAGGAAAATCTATTGCTTGTGTAATCAGCTGGTGGCTGCCTGTGGCTGCAGGGGAAGTGGAAATGCAGCCTTCCTTCAACCCCTGGACAAGGACAAAGGAATATTTTGGCTGTTGGGAGGCAGAGTAAACAACACTTTTTCCACAGTTATCTGTTGCTTGGCAACAAAAGGTCCCTGTACAGTTTTGAGTCATCAATGAGCTCTGCAAATGAGGAGGCATAATGATGCTCTCTTCAAAGCCTGTCTGAGGCTTCATCCCCATGGCAACCACCAGACCTTGCTTGACAAATTGATCACCTGATTCTGTCTTCTTAAAAGGCTGCTTTTTGTTTTTTGTTTTTTTTTTTACAGCTGTGCACTCTGAGCAGCAGTGTTCACACACTGAAAGGCAGCTCTGTCCCCACCTTCAGTTTTACTGGCTCACATTAACACAAATTAAATAAAGAACTAACAACAGGCTTGATAAAAAATTCCAAGGGAAGCTTCCTGATGGGATGGGGCCTTAACAAAGAGCTTTTTCCTTTGCATCAATGAAAGGATGCCCTGAGCTCCCATTTGAGAGATCAGAGCTGTTCCCAGCTGATATCCAGAAAATCACTCCACTTCTGGCACTACAATGAAGCCATTTCTTAAAACTGCAGGGTTTTGGATATGGCATTTCTCAAAAGAGATAAGCAACAAGACCAGAATTTTCAGGTGTTTAAGTGACACTCCTAAATCCATAGAGACTTAAAATTATAGCCCACCCTCTCCAAAATCTCTGAAAACACTCAGCTTGATTTACTTTATGGCACTACTGAGGGTCCAGCACTTCTGAAAATCTAGTTCTACCCTTGTGTGCCCAAATCTAGATGAATTTATTAGTGCCAAGCTGGAAAGCACAGCCTGAGCACAAGCTGGAAGCAGGTTTCCACAGCTGTGCTTTGTCAGTCTGGTTTTTGGGTCGGTGGTCTAAAGTCAGCTGTGCAGCAGGATGCAAAGGAGGCACAGTGAAGGCAATGGAGAGAGGCTTGCAGAAATTCTTTGCCAGGAGGAAAGAAAATCTGGTCAGAAGGAAGTCAGATAATATCAGTTAATAGTCAGTTTCCTGAAGCTGAATCCAGCCTAGAAGGGGTGAACCTAAAGGTTATTTTGTGAGTCTTTAAATTACAAGAAACCAACATTCTAGAAAAGACCAAAGGAACTGTCTCAACAGGCCAGCTAGAGATTTCTCTGATAAAGCAGCACTGAGTAACAAGTGCTGCCACCTTTGTCATGACCCAGAACTGAGATTTGTTGAATTAAGAATTTGATAGAAACATCCAGCACCCTCAGCACATCCAGACAAAAGTGGATACCACTGAACCACATGAGCCCAAGTTTCTCCTGAAGGTCTTTGTACCTGGGATGTGCAGTACTTCTCTCCTGGGAGGTTTGGGAGGACACACTTCCATCCAAGGAGTTTCCAGGATGACATGCAGAAACAGAAGCCTTTGCAGGTACAGGCTCTGGCTGTGTTGTCTCACAGACCACCTGCAGTCCCTTTGGATAGTTGGAAAAAGGAGAGCAGGTATATGAATATATTTATCCCTCCCATGTTAGTTTTCTAAGTGCAATTTGAACTTATACATAACCATTCCTTACACCATAATCATGGAAAATCTGATCAAGCCTGGGACTTCTCAATACACTGCACAGGAAAAGGGAATATTGTAGATTGTACAAGTCTCTTGCCCAGGAGAATGAATTGGGATGGAAGGACCTTAAAATCAAGCTCCAACCCTCCTCCATCCACAAGATCAGGCTTCCACCCTATAAGATAGGGTAAGGGCAAGGAGATCTAGGTGGATACACCCCACACCCTTTGGTACCACTGCAAACAAGGTTGGGAGCCTTAGCTGTGAAGAGCTGTTAATAACAGCAATTCCTGGAGATGGAATACTTTAGGGTGGCAGCTGCAAGCTCTATTTCAGTATTTATTCCCCTCTCCCTCAGCACCTTATTGAAGCTTAGCACAGAATTTACCTCGGTACGTCCACTGTCCAGGTTAGGGGATTCACAGGTCACACTCTGATTATTGGTGGGAGAACTTCTCTTGGCTGAGAAAAGAAGCCAAAGCAGGACATTTCAGGAAATGCCTCCTACATTGTAATGTACCTATTATAAGGTATTGTAATAAAAAGATAAACCAGAAAAAAAACAAAAAAACCCAGCATCTATCTGCTGCAAATTTCCTAGGCACTAGTCACAGGCATAAAAATAAAAGAAGACCGGATTAGTTTTTTAATTTCTTTCCATTGTGTTGTCAACAGCACTGTCTACTGAAAATCTCTACTTCTTTAAAATTAAATCTGAATATAAATTTCATCCTAAATCCATTCACCATCAGTTGTGTTTTCCTGTGCAGAGTAGTGCCTTTTATTTTGGATTTCTTCATCCTATTTGTACATATATATTCAGGTCCTTTTCTAGGTTACATCAGTCAAAGTGTATAGTGATTTCCAGTTTGCCAAATGCCTTCAGCACAGGAATTACACACAGGATGTTCTGGATGACTCACAGAAAGTTTGATCTGCAATACTGTGTCATACCAAGGGTATCACATGGACTGGGATGGCAATCTTGAAATCCTGTTGAAAGCTGTGTGGAGGTGACTTTGAATCAGACTGACTGCAAAATAAATACTGCAAAGCTTCTTCACAAAATCTTTTTGATTTGTTGTTTGAAGGAAAATGAAAGTAAATTTGACTTTTTTTTTCCCCAGTTTGATAAAATATTAAAACAGCAGCACCTTCCTAGACATAAAAGACTCCATTCCAATTAGTATTTCTGTCCTGCTGAAAGAACTGTCCAAACATAATGGAGCATTTTCCTTTCAGACTTTACTTCTGAAACTATTTTTAGAGATTTTTTGACCACAGACAGACCTATAGAAAAAAATCCAATAGTCAAAGAAAACTTAGGACTAATTCCCTTTGTTAGTTCGAAGGCTGAAATACTGTATTTTAATTCTAGAAGTTAAAGCAGAGGGATGAAGAGCAAGACGTAAAAGACTGTTTGAAATCAATTGGAAGACCTGAATCTTTCTAATTTTGGACTTTCCCAGTAGGTCTACAAAGTTTTCAGAACAAAATATGACATCCAAAATAACCTTTTATCAGAAAAATCTAATATAGTGAATTACATTTTCACTATGGTGAAAATTACAGTTCCTTGCTTATGAGAACTGGAAGCAATGACAATGCTACAGCAGCATACTCCTCGCTTTCAATCCACTGCCTTGCAGGAATTATAAAAAAACTATTGTTTGAAACATAACAGTAACAGTTTTTTTTAGGATTAGGCCAGACAAAAAGACTTGGAAGCCAAAGCCTTGGAAGCTTAAGCACCCAACTCCAATCTCATTGTGGCTGAAGCAAAAAGGAAAAGCAACCAGTATCCAAAAGTGAATTTGCAACCTAGGCCTTCTTCATTGGACTGCCTTGAAACTATGTTTTCTAATTTCTTAACATGCTGGAAATCAAACTTCAGATAGGAGAAGAATCAGCTGTGTGCTCTTCACTGCTCATTTTTGTCCAGTGCCAGTTTGGGGAAGATTTCCTCACTCATGTCAGGCTGCTGTGAGATAATGTCTTCACCCTTCTTAGCAACTAAGAAAGATAAGGCTAACAGAAATAATAACCCTACCAAAAAGACATTAATTTCCTATTTGCAATGGTTCTCCCATCTCATATTTATTTATTATGCAGTTGACTCAGAGGGGAAACAACTCTTAAACTACTCTAAGGTTTAGCTGGTTCCTGTTGGATCAACCTATTCCTTCATACAGAATGGCTACAGAATGCATGGGCAGCAAACAAAGGGAAAGGTTCCCCAAATCTCAGGAGCTGCATCACCACAGCAAAGTCACAGACCTGTAATGATGTTCCTGATGGGCTTCACAAGGGCATTGAAGGCAGAAACTTCAGGCTGCCTGTGCTCCCACATGGGCTGCCAAATAACAAGGCCACTAGCCAAGCGGAATGTCAGGTCAGACTCCTGAAAGGAAAAGCAGAATGTTGTTCCCAGGCTGTGCAGATGCATTTCCCCAATCCTACAAGAAATAAGTGATATCATGTGCAGCTGTCCAGTTGGTATGCACTAACTCAAGGGCTACTGACGATACCCAGCAGGGCAACCGTGGCTAGCAAAAAATCATGGAGAAATTTCAGCCCAAAATTATACAAAGGTTTTTTTTCAAATGAAATTTCTCTTCTAGTCAATGAACCGTGTTTTTCCCTGGTCATTCAGCTGTAACAGAAAAGGCCATTCCTGTCACAAAGTATCCCTGTTAATTATACATAACCACTTTATGTTTCCTGTTCAAGCTCAGCTGTAGGATTCACACTCTAAGACTTGAACTTCTTCCCCAAAAGAATAAGAATACTAAATATTAAACATTACTTAGAAATTGAGGAAATATGTAACAGATTCCTATGAAGCCATGCTGTGCATTACTGGTGTTATCATTAGCATTGTTAATACCTGAACTCTGGCAATACATAGAGAGACTGGTAATGCTTACACTTTGCTACTGCTGTTTGACATATGAAAGCAGATAAAATCATATAAATTAGTACACAAATAAATAAATAAGTCTCAGCAGGATCAAGGTGCAGCTATGCACTCACTTGACCTAATGTCAGATCTATTTCAGGAGACATAAATATCAGTACAGCCCCAGGTACTCCCACAGGACTAACAAACATAACAACAGCAGTTTTGGTGGTATAATTACACACCTATAATTCCTCACTCTCCTGTTGAGACAGCCCCAGATGCCTTGGTGGTGGCAATGGGTGATGCAGACAGAGCTAAAGGAATGGCAGGATCTGACTGCTTGTAGCACTCCAGCCCTTCTACTCTTCACCATCTCTCAGTGCTCTCTCATAATAATCAACTCACAAGCTTGGCTTTAACTAAGCTTGGTTTTAATTACTGTCTTTACAAATAGCAGCTTGCAAGGTTTTAGACCTGGCAGCAGTGACGTTGCATTTTCAGTTTGCACTGATGTGGTGATGTGCCAACACTTCTGCCTACAGCTATGCCATTCAGGAATTGCATTTGTCCTCCAAAGCCTGATTTAAAAACCTTTTTGCTCAAGACACAAATCCTCCCAGAAGTTAGGAATTCAGTAGTTTAGGTCTGTCTAAGCAAACATGTGTCATCTTCCTTGAGCGCATGCATTATTTTGGCTGCTGATCAGGTAGCATCCTTCCCCTGAGACTAAAAGACACTGAGAGGACAAAGCTCACTTAGTGAGCCACTTAAATGCCTCATTTAACTCCTTTTCTGCACTTGGTTTTGATGACAGAAACGTGCATGTTTTAATTGGCTTTTCAATATTCATCACCACAGTATTCCAGAGATCTCAGAGATTTTTCAAGGTAAACTTGAGATACTGTTATTAATCTCACCTTGAAAACAACATGCCAGAATGATCAACACAGTATATTGGAACTCCAATCTATAATGGCCAAGGTCTGCTCTCAGTTTCATTCTATTCATTCAAAGGCAGCCTGATTTTTTTGTGTGTGGCACTGGGAAGAATTCAGTATTTCTTCCAGAAAACCAGTAAACAAGTATGAAAAATTTGGGCTGAATAAATTAAACACTACTGCACAGGAACTCAGTAGCAGAAGTAGAGAAAGAATCTAGTTCTCCAGTCTTGCTTTGACCTGCCTGAACAAAAAAATCATCCTTTATCTCCTGTTCCTTCCTACCTTCTTCAACTGCTGAAGCATAGAAGGCAGGATTAGAACAGATAGCCACTTACCCTAATTCTGTGGACCAGGGGAGCAAAGAGGAACACAAACAGCTCTACTGTGGCCATGGAATTCTGGAAGAACTTCCTTCTGTTATTCTCCTCCTCATCAGTCATGGGACTGGGCCGGGGATGCCCCGGTGATCCTTGGTTTTCAGCCTGGTGGATAAAGGCACTGCTGCTCCCTCCCCAGCTGGAGCCTCTGTCTCCTCCAAATCTGTCATTGCTGCAATCCTGGGGAGCCTCCAGCAGCATCCAGTGAAGAGTATGAAGAAGCTTTGTTTCAGCTACTCCAAGCTTATCCTGATGTCCTGCATGGAAAAATGCATCACAGGATCTCACAGGGTGCCACTCTCACCATTAATGATGCTGTTGAGATTGTTTTACAGTTGCACTGCAGACTGGTCATCCAACTCCCAGATAAGCATTTGAAAATTAAAATTCTACCATTCAAATCACCAGCATTCTGTCTCATTACATTAAAAAACCTCTTAAATCAGAAGCCCCCATTTATTTCCCAGCATTTGGAGCTCAGTCTCTGCAATGTCAGCTGCAGGGCATGGACAGCAGCATGGGCATAGAGTGGTCCCAAAAGAGAAAACAGTCTTGTCTGTTTGACTTTGTTGGATAAGACAAAATGCCAGTGAGCACTGCAAGGTGCTCAGGATGTGTCTGGTTCATGCTCCCTACTGGCATGTCTCTGGAAACAATTCCTGCTGAAGTCACTGCTGAAATCAGTACACAAGTAAGTAAAGTAAGCTGGATTTGGACCTGCCTCTCTATTGTGTGTTTGACTGTCTGCTGAGAGTCACATACATTGATCTGAATGAAAAGAAAACTAGGAAGAAAAATCCCTAAAAACTGAAGATATTAAAAGCACCTGACCACTGCAACACATACCTTGAAAGAAATACATATGCCTGCTGGGTGATTAAGTCAGTTCTGTTATTGCTGGGAAATAACTAGCAAAATATTATTGAACTACTTTGATTCTTTAGCTTATCAGCTGACCTCTAACTTCACTGGGGAAGATTTCACAGGTTACAGCAATTTCACAACTATAAGGCGCACCGGACTATAAGGCACACTTTTTTTTGCAGCGAGGATCCGCGCGGAACAAAGTAATGACTTAGTAACGGAATCGCGATCGCGGGGTTTACTGGCAGGTGCTCAATTTGCAAACATTTTTCTCGGATTGGCGTAGCCTTTAAAAGCAGCCCCAGACACCCTCCCCGTGCTGCGGGCCCCGGCACTCCCAGCCCAGCGCCGGCTGGCGCAGCTCGGCTCTTGCGGGCTTTTGCGGCTACTGCAGCTCTCACAGCGCTCGGCTCGGCTCACTCTTCCGGGTTGGCAAATTTCTGAACGTTGTCCATATATAAGGCACACCGGATTATAAGGCACACCTCTGGGTTTCGATCAAAATTTTAGTCAAAAGGATGCGCCTTATAGTCATGAAATTACTGTCCCCTTCCATCAATGAGAACAACAACCACCAAGAAAGGCAATCCCCAGAAGAAACTAGGATTCTGAGGATTTGGAGTATGTTGGCACCCTGAGCAGCAATCTGTCATGTTTTGAGTGATAATAATGCAAAACCCCCTCAGGTGAGCACTAACCCAGCTTGTTGCGGTTGGAAAGCAGCGTTGCAGTGCAGTGCAGCACGTGAGGGAGGGCAGCCTGCACCAGCTCCCAGCGGGAAATGCTCTGGATGGCTTCAGAGAGGGCTGGAGAAAGGCCATGCAGCTTGTTTTCCACTAACACCCTTTCAAAAGACTGCAAGTAAGAACAAAACAACAACAACAACAAAAAGACATTGTGTCTATTTCTGAGCATTCCTTCCAGTACATGAACATCCTCTTTTTAAAACCTCTAATTGTATAACTGAAACAAATTTTATAATACTTGTCCTGAAAACTGTAACTAAAGCTCACAAGACATATGGACATACTTGACTAAGAAATTAATGGACCATTCAATATATTTTCTGCAAAATAAGAGAAATGAAGCTAGTACCATCTGTATATTAGTAAGTGCTGACATCAAGCCAGACTTGCAGCTGGGCAAAGCCAGTAATCCTGACTTACAGATGTGCTGGGAGTGCCAGTAATCCTGTTAGAAGCCACAGGAGCTGGGAAAGACTGTATTTGTGGAGCTGGGTGCTGGATATTCCTAAACACATAGGATCTTTCAGCTTGGTGTAACATAAAGGGCAAACCACTAAAGGTATGTGAGCCTGAGGAAATGTTTTCACACCCTGTCACAAAAAATTGCCAGTGTGCAAAATTTTGTGTCGAGCTGTGATGTAATGGTTGTGTGAACACTTAGAGAGCTGATGGCTGCAGCAAGTTCATCATTTCCACCTGAAGCAACACAAAATGAGGCTATCTGCAGCTGAAATCCCTAAGGATGCTCCTTATTGTTAGCTGTTCAATAAATTGTTGCCCTGATCAGATACAAAGGTCTCATTTTAGGTCACAAATGCAGTTATATTCCTTCACTGAAGTATCTATAGCAAAGATAATGACAAGGAATGTCCTTCCCATAAACCACCTTAACCCCATGTCTACCCATTTGCTCACAAGCTGCTTCACCAATTTTATCAAGCTCTGGGCAAACAAGTAACTGTTGCCCAAGAGATGCTTCAAAGATCCACATTCATAAAGCTTATCCTGCAACACTAGTCGTATCTTTTTTTTTTTCCTGCAAAATTGAGGGGGTGGTAGTAAGAATAGAGTTAGTTACAGAGATGAGCAAAAGCAGCATGTCAAAGCATGCTCTCCTGAATGAGCAACCACTCCCAAGCATGGCATGCTAACCTGTGGCAGCTGGCACTCTCCTCCTGCCTGTCCCAGCAGCTGGGTACATTTGTTCTCTCAGTTTGTGGCCCATTTTGCTGGTGTGGGCAGACAGGAGCTCCTCTACCAAGAGGCTGGGTGTCCTGATGCAAGAGGCATGGAAAACACACACCTATTCATGATCCATATCCATGAGACTATGCCAACCCTGAAATCCTGACAGCAACCATCAGAGCTGACAACAAATACCAGTATGCAGAAGGTCACACTGCCCACCCACCAGAAATACCAGGCTGCAGTCAGAATTTATAGCACATTTTCCTTATGGACTAATGGATGAAACTGGAGGGCATTTGCTTTAATACATGGAAAAAACACTGGCTTCCTGAAGATTAGTCAACAATAATGTGCCATGGATCATGCTATCAGCAATATGTGTTTCTTAGCACCAGGAATGGATAACCTGTCTGCCAGGGAAGGGATGCTTCAAGTGACCCTTACAGTGAAGAATGGGGGCAAAATGAAGGGATGCTGATGGTTAAAAAGCCCAGACAGGACAGGGAGCAAAGTACCCATCCTAAGGCCTGACTGTTCTGTTCCAGCCAGGATTCACAGTAGGACAGAAAGTGCATTAGTATAAAGTCAGCAGAGGTTTAGAATAAGTAGCCCAGTCAAGGGATTATTAAAAAACAAAAGGGGGGTACAAAGCAGCAAAGTATCCCCAGAAGAAGAACAAGATGAGCATTGTTACAAATACCACAAAGTTTGAAAGAGCCAGTGAAAAACATGAGGTTTTGCTTATTTTTCTCAAAAGAGGACAGGGACCACTCCTCAGTCATTGCTCCAGCCACACACTCCTATTCCACTCATCCATCAGCCCTGGGGCTCACTGAATCCTTCATTCAACCAAGCCAAGCCTCTACACAAGGCCAAAGGAAGGTCAGTAGAGAAGTAAGGAGTTCCTACCCAAATTAGTGAGCTGGAGCAGCTCACTGAAAGGCCTGCCAAGCACCAGAGCTGACCAAGGCTTATTGAACTGAATGTTCTCACCTCCAGCACAAAAGCCAAACCAAAAGCAGCTGTATATTTAGATTTCTATTTTGCAATTATATCTTTAGATTAGGCTTGTATTTATCACAACATATTTGGCTGCTGAGCCCTTGTGAAGATTTCCTGTGTGGTCAGCCATCAGATACTTCTGTTCTCTCCAAGCCTGAGCAGAAAGCTAAATGTTTCTGTACTACAATGAAAGATTCACTTCTGGAATAGCTCCGCTGAGACAGAAGCACTGTATGTTGCCAGAGAAATGCAAACACAGAATCTGCTGCATGGAAACCACTGAAGGTCCATCCTGCTACAGGCACTTCCTGGTACAAAACTGCTGCTGTGGATGCACTAAGCTGTACACCTAAATTGTCATGTACAGCTGAATTGGCACTAAGCCCCACTGTGGTAAGCAAACCAACAGGAACATGCAGCTCTGTGGACAAGTGTTAGTGTGGAATTGCCTGGAGCTCTCCATAAAGGTGCAGCTTCTGTCTGTCCCAAGATGCAAGGTCCTGTGTTGCTCCTGGAGAGCCTCCTTTTGGGTGTGTTATGGCTCTACTCTTCCAGGACCCAGACACTGGGGAGAAGAGCCAATTTTCAGCCCACCTGAACTAAGCTGCTACTGCTACAGCTGAGAGGAGCTCCATGCTTGAATAAGAAGGCTGAATGAGCATGGCTGAAGAAGCTCCCTGTGAGTGAGTCAGAAGACAGACATTGTCATGCCATGGATATGTCCAGAGCCACAGCCTCAGGGCTGCAGCTGGCTGAGAAAACAACTCCCTGTTAGAGCAGGCTTGTTCATGTCCACAGCACCCCCGCACAGCAAAGGCAGATAAAGAACATCTGCCAGGGGATAGTGGGGGAGTCAGTGCCCTGGCTGGAGGAACAGTCCCTTTCAGCAGTGCTGTGTGTACGTTCAGCTCCCTCAGGACCACTTACACAAGCGTTTTTCCTTTGAGCCTAGTGGTGACAGCTGTTTTCACAGGGACTGGTGGCCAGCCTTGTCTGGCTGCCTTCCCACTGCTGCTGCTCTCCTGTTACCTTCACCTCCACCAAGAATCAAAGGCACTGCCAAATACCTTGTGACCAGGATCAGCCTGGGTGCCACAGTCTGCTCTGTCCTGTACTTCTTGTCTAGGCACCTTCAGGCTATCTGCTCCCATCTCAGCAGCATTCTGGTTGGGCTTTGTAAAGCTTTTTACTAAACAGCTTTGCTGGAGTTGCACAAACTTCCCCTGCTCTAAGCCCAAGGAAGCTGTACCTGCAGTGAATTGCATGAGGCGGAAGGGTTGGCAGAGGGTGCCCAGAGGTTCCCAGAGTTACCTTGGCAGCTCAGCACCTCCTGTTACATCCTCTCAGGAGTGCCAGGGAGCATCCCGACAGGATTTCCCAGTGCTTAGCCCAGTGCAGGTACAGAAAGAGTGGCACAAACACACAGAAAAGGTCAGTGCTCCTTGAGCTCAGCTCGTGTCCTTGGAGGGAACCTTAGTGCCTGTCCTTCCAAAGCTCAGCCTACACCATGGAGGAAAGCTGAGACACTGCTGAAGGCACTTCGGGCTGACTGGAAAGAGCTGGAAGTGCAGGCAGGGAGTGCTGACAGTCTGGGGCAGGTCCCTGAGCAAGGAAGAGTTCCCAGAAAGATCTGGGAACCCAGGAGTTCATGGCACAAGGGGTGGTAACTCTGCGTTTTTCACTAAACATAGCAATAGCACAAACATTCACAAGTAGATGCCAAACACTTTACTGACAGAAATTCAGTTTTCTGCAACCATGTCCATTGGCTGGATAAACTTGGTTCCATAGCTATACTTTCATTATCCATTAACAAAACAGGTAATTACATTTTCAAAAACAAGCAAAACAACAATAAAAAAACCCCAACCCCCAAGAAAACCAAAACCAAAGCAAACAAACAAACACTAAACTAAAACCAAACCCCCCCAAAAAACCCTAAAGAAAACAGAAAAGAGGGAAACTTTGAGTTTGCAGGATCTTCCAGAAAACAATTGTGTTCTTCCATGACAATGCAAACCAGAGCAGAAGAATTTAAGCATATCTTCGAGTTCCTGACCATCACCCAAAAAATGTGTTAGCTTGGTCCAGCACCCACATGCCTTCCTGTGAGGTCATTTACAGCTTTGACTCATGCACATTAGGAATGCCGTCGTGTCAGGGCAGAGCAACTTCAGAATGGGGAGGAGAAAGAACATTAAATCCAGACTGAGGCACAAACATATTTAGATCTTGCAAGACATCTAAATGGGGCAGGGTATTTATCTTCAGATTACAGGTTGTTATTATTCATAGACCAGCTGAAATAAAGAGGCTCAGGTAAAGGGAACAATGCAATGAAAGGGCCACTTCTCACCTCAAGTATTATGGGATAAAGCAAAGCTCAAAGAAGCAATGCAATATGCTCTTACAGACCAGATGCTGCACTCACTGAACCTCAGGCTCCAACATCTGCTTCCTCAATGCCCAACATGCAGCAAATTCTACTGCAGCAAGTTTAGAGCCAAGAGTAACAGAACACTGCACAATGTTGTGTCACAGGCATTGCCAGAAAGTTAACAGCCTATAGACATGCCTACAACATCTCTGGCTAGAGAATTATAAAAGGACAGACCATACAACAAGTAGAGAAAATGAATGAAGCAGATATGTCAGTTCAGGCTGTAACCCACAAATTCCTCAAAACTGAAGTTCCACCTTTGAAAAATTTCCACCATAATTTAATGATTATGTTAAGAACTGGAGAAGAACCAAGCTCTTCACCCAAGAGGTGGAAATGCACTGGATCTTTATGAAAACCCTTTTTGCAGAGCTGCCTTTCTCTTGGCTGAAGCATGTGATTAATGCTGTCTCACAGTTTGGGGGGGGTTGGATGTAGTTTGTACCTTAAACTTGGTAAATTCCAATGTGTGCTCACAGAAGAAAGGAGCTTCAGAATTACCCTTGGGGACCTGATGCCAACAGCACAGCAGGAAGCAAAGGAAATCACAAGCAGATAGTAACATCACAGGGAGGCACAGAGAAGGAAGCTCTGTCCCAGAATTCAAATTCATCCTACGTGGATGTGCTTTTGCATGAGATTGATGTCATTGCTGAAGTCTTTTCAAGCTTATAACATGGAAAATCTAAACAATGCTAACAGGCTTTGACCAAATTTCTCCCTCATCTACCCAGCAGTAACAGGTGAAGCCACAGCCTCAGGTTAGAGATGCTCCTGCACTCTAGCTCCCAGTAAAGGACATAAACCAACCAGCTCCATTTCCCAGCTTATGAACATCAGACACTGTCACTGGGTATTCACCAGCAATGATGTTTTTTGCTGCATATGTTAGAATTGAGCATTTTTACTCACCAACACACTGAGCCAGCGCTCCTCTATTTGGTATCTAGCAAAAACTTTGAAAAATTTATGGGTTTCTTAGAAGAAAATGACTCAGCATCAGATAAAGCTTCTCCAGCATAATGCCTTGTGAGAAGGGAGTTAGAAAATTGCTGCAGAGCGACCTAAGAACTTTAAACTATTAAGATACATGTCGAGACCAAATTTTTCCACTCTGTCAAGTTTGGCTGCAACTGACTAATGTATTTTAAATAATCCAAAGTGCAGCAACCATTCAAGGAATTCTGAAATTCTCTAGATACTCATCTTACTTGAACTTGCTTCCTGTCTTCCCTTTTCCCACTTTTTTGTCAGTACCTTGAGGCTTTATTTGAAGTACGTTTAGAAATAAGAGTTATTTGTATCTGCATAACAGCCTCTCCTTAATAATTTTGATAAGATAGGCACTCTCTAATTTCCAGAAGTGTTTCCCATGTTGCGCAATGGTGAAAGTATTGTTCAAAGCCTGTTAGTACTGTTTACATTTTCCATATTATAAGATTGAAAACCCTTCAGCAATCACCATCTGAAATGACATGAATCTCATGCAAAAGCACATCCACACAGGATGAACTGCAAGGTTAAGACCCAGACTGTCACAGCTCAGTTTGTCTAGGCCATTATTTACTTAATTACCACAGCATTACTAACAAATTACTTATTACTAATTTCCAAATAAATTCTTTTTGTTGTGTCTAAAGATGAACATAATATGCAAATTCTCTGTATGGGAACAATTTGAAATCTTTTATGTGATAAAAGCACAAATTGCTGCTGAATGGACTAAATCCATTTCTGGTGTAAGCTGATCAGCCACTATGGCTAGATTGATTTGCATGAAAAGTTAGTTACTAATAAGTATTGAAAAAGAGACACATGTACATACCACACAGGAAGCTTCATATTGTTTCCCCAGTTTAGGTCTTAAAAATGCACTGAAAGAAAGGAGAAGAATCATTAGAGACCCAGTACATCAACATGCTATTTTTAGGATTCTTCTCATGTCAGAAGGTTGTCAAAAGGCTGAGAAACTCAGCATAAAGAAGATATAAGCCCAAACTATGTTCAGATACCTGTTGGTGATGTCTGATAAATGCTGTTACCTTTTCCAGAAGAAAAAGTGCCCACTCTGATATCTCAAGAGGTATTTAACTCAGCCCACAATTTCTCAGGGATAAAATCTTCCATTAGACAATTTTCAGCCATTTTACCTCAGTGAAAGACGTTAAACATATTCTGTTTTAAATTTGTCAAATATTATTATATTTTAAGCCAAAGATCAACTTGCCAGCTCTGTATGAAATATTTCCTGCACAGCAGCTGACATGGAAGGCTCATGGTGAAGTGCAGGCCTGCATGCTGTATGTAGAGAACACCCACTCTCTATCATTCTCCTCCAGAATGAGATCAGAGTAAATATTGAAAAAATAACCAGGTCACCTTATTGCAGGGGTTTTTAAATTTTATTTTGAAGGACAGGGACTGTGCCATAAGGGGATTTTGTGACTGAGGCCTTAAATTAGAGCCACAACCTTCAAATCTTCCAACCTCCCCCACTGCCCCCACGATGTTTTCAATTTGGAATCCTGCTAGGACAGGAGGCTGACAGGATTCACAAGGAACATAAAGCCCCAGCCATACATGCAGCTCGTCCCCCACAGATCTCCAACCCCTCCCTCTCCAGTGCTGGGAAATAAGGTGAGACTTTGACATATCTTTTCAACGCACAGATAACACTTCCAGGACGGCTGCAAACATAAATACAGAGAGAGGCAAAGCTGCAGGTCTGGTGCAGCACTGATGGATGCTGCTTCTGGTACAAGAACTCTGTGAATTCTCTCAAAAGATGCAGATGGGGGGATGAAGGGGATGGGGAGCATGGGACAGGGAGGAAGGGAAAAGTGCATAGAGAAACACAGATATGAATGGTTCAAAGTCAAATCAAGAAGCTGCTTGGGACTCCCACACCTGACACTCACGAATTGCTCTGTACCGAGTACAAAAATCAGGTTTTGCACACTGCAGCCGCAGCGATAGCTGCATCCTGCCTGCCACCGTGCAGCATCCCCCCCCACACTCCCACTGCCCTGTTGCAGCCGCATCCCAAGCGCCCTGCTCTCACCTGGTTTGCCTCCAGAGGAAGGTCTGGATGGGCAGAGGGATGCCACGGCCACTCTCCTGCTCCTGGCCCTCGGAGCTTTTCCTTTTCACCATGGTGCCGATGGCAGCGCCGCAGCCTCAGCGCCAGCCGGGATGTGCCCCGGCTCCCATCCCTCCGCAACTCATCGCCCGCAGCCCAGCCAGCCCTCCCTCCACCCCGCCGGTGCAAAATGGCTGCAGAAGGCAGCCAGGGGATTCGGGGGGGAGCGAAGATGTCCGCGTCCTTCAGCTTCCTCCCCTCCTTCAGCTTCCTCCCCCGTTCAGCACCTCCCTCCCGGACAGCTCCCGCGGGTGACACGGGGAGGCGGTGACAGCCGGGGAGGGGAGCGGGAGGCACCGCCCGCCAAACTTCCCGCACCACCAGCACCAAAATCAGCACAAACAAGCCCGCAGCAACAGGGGGATGCTGCCCTGAACGCCACAGACTCCCTCCCTCTGCCCCCGTCCTTCCTTGAAGTCCTAAACCCTCTCTGAAAGTGGAGATTGGTGCTGGGAGCAGGGGAGATTTGGGGGTTGTTATTCCACAGATTTTTCTTACATAGAAGAGACTCTTCTGCTTTTGAAGTGCCAAGGCAGATTTAGTGGTGTTTGCAATAAGGCACCAGACTGGTTTGACTAATGTGTCACATGTCTGAGTCAGGTTTGCTGGAAATATTTCTCAGGCACTGTTAGCTTAGCTCTCCTTCTCTCCCATAGGATATCAGAGGATATGCTGTATGTTGTATATGTTGTTTATATACATATGTTGTATGCTACAATAACCAATAAGATAAAATGAAAGACCAATGCAAGTTCATCCCAAACAGTTTTTACGGGGGCGGGGGAAGTGTCATCCTGTTGCTTATATGAAAATATTGAAGATTTAGAGAGATGCTCCAACAAACCAAGGCCATACTTCTTCCTGTCTTCCAATCTTCCTGCTAAATGTTAGGCACCCAGTGATTCTCCAAGATCATTCCTTCCCAGTAGAGGAGCTGAACAGATGAACACCACCTGTTTACTTCCTTAGGGGTACTTTAAGAAGAGGTTTGCTGAAAATTCACTGCTGCTACTTAGGTAATTTGAATTTACTCCCACTTGAGATAACATTTTTTTTGGTGCCCAAGACAATACTTCCTTGCAGTGACTTAGGCTATTCTTGATCTCCAGTCATGGAGAGCAGGACCTTATATAATCTACATTTTGCTAAAGTCCCCCTCATAAACAAAATAAATATTAAGACAACTAGCTAGAAGGTAAACTCTTCAATAAAAAAAGACGTTTGCAACCAAAAAGTTTTGTATAATTAAAATCACTAATCTCCCTGAGCACTGAAATGCTGAACCAGCTGGCTTTGTTCATATTGTCTGGCTAGGTTCTTTGCTAGCAGTAACTTGTACTGCTGGTGCACAGAACTGTGGCCTTTTTATTAATAGGATCACCTTGTTCAGACAGGAAATCTTTTAATTACCATGTTCTTTCTGCTTGGACAAGGACAAAATGATCTTGGTTTCTAAAATCTTGTAAGAATACAGAGAGAAGATAGTTAAAACAGTTGATTTCTAAATGCAAGATATGTACTAAGAAGTTTACCTATTCCACATCCCCTCAATGAATCCAGCACTTTTGTCTTCTTGTTTGGGCAGTTTGGAAAGTAAATATGAGTGTTAATTTCTTCCAGAATTCTTCTCAACAGAACACTATGCAGAAGAAATAATTAACTTGTTTTAAAATAATTTTTTTTCAAGTCCTGTAATGTGCTATCATATTATTGACTAAAGCTGCTCTGTAGTAACAAATCTGAAGTGCAATTTTTTGGAGTTCTAGTAATTGCCAAGCAGGCGAATCCTTCTTCTTATAACAAAAGTATGAGGACAAAAAATGCTTTAATGCTATTTGTAATTAAGGAGAATAACTGAACTGAGTGTTGAGGCCTGAAAAAGTGCAATGTCAGTTTCTTCCTGCACTAGTTAGCTCTCAGAGACAAGGCTGTGGGCCAGGGCTGGTTTATCTGAATGTTGTTTTAAATGTTGTATTGTCTCACTCTCAGATTTAGTGCCATTTTAGTCAGTGATAATATTTTCCTACCTTGAGTTTAAGACAGTTGCATTCTCTTAAGTAGCCGGCTAGCACAGTTCAGATGTGTTTGCTTTGGGTTTTGTGAGATTTTAAATGGTATCTCTCTTTATTTCTGCTTTCAAGAAGCAGCCACAGCAGTTTCCAGTTTATCTCTCTAAGCTTAAGCTTATTGTTCCTATGCTTTTCTATGTAACAGGAAAGAAAAGAGCAAGAGAGCACTGCAGCTTGCTCCAGAATGCAGCCAAGATTTCCTAAGGATTCTCCTGGTTGACAAGGACACTGAGCATTTGATGTGGTCAGTGCAGGACAGCTCCCTAACAAACAGAAAGGGATGAAAGTGTGAACAAAAAACTCCACACAAAAAAAAACCCAAAAAAACCCCAACCAACCAAAAAAACCCCAAACAACAACAACAACAACAACAAAAACAACAAAAAAACCCAAACAAAACCAATTTTTTTTTAAAACAATGGCATTCACCAGTTTCAAACCTATGCAGGTAAAATATCATTGCTGCCCTGAACAGAGGCTGTCCTAGAGAACAGAGAAGCTCACGGGCAGCACATCACTGAGCCTCCAGAGGGGAATCCAAACAGCCTCTTACAGCCTGAAGAAGAGCAGCAGTGGAGCACACATGAGGCAACTGCACATTAGCCCCACATCGGTCAATGTTAACTATCACTCACAAAGCAGGAGGACAACATACCTCTACCTGGCTTTTTGTTACATCCTTGAAGACTCTTTAGAGGAAACAAATAGCTCTGAAGTCCAGGATTATTTTCTTTACTCTTTCTTTGTGCATAGCCAGAGCCTTGCCCTGCCACAAGCAATTGGAGGTCACATAGACCAGCACTGAGAGGAAACTAAATCACTACTTGGAATTTTGTTTGTGATTACTTTGTACTAAGTGAAAACTGAAATGCAACTTGCAGTTTAGTCCAGCTTGCCTTTTGAGTGCAGCACAAGACACATAAATCCCTTTGTTTGCACAGTGGTTTGAAGTTACAGAACTTCTGATGCAAAACAAATCAGAGAGCAAAGGAAACATTATCAACAGCTGGCTCTGTCACAAGAACTGCAGGCATGAAGATGCAGATCTCAAATCCAGCCAGGCCATGACCAGCACTAAACCCAGGAGGTGGCAGAGGTGGTTTGCATTAAGTTTGACAGTGGCTAGAGACAAGTTTTGTTCTTGCCTTGTTTTGGAGACAATGCCCACCACCACAAAGGGCACACAAAGCTGAAGTAATCTGTATCTCTGTAAGTAAAATTAATTGCATGTGTAAGAGAAGAAGAAATTTTACCACCTGGAAGATTTTATTTATCTCCATGGTGAATTTCTGCTGGCAGCAGTGACTTTCAGATTCGCAAGTCATCATTTGACCACACCTAAATACTAACACTACAGTGGATGCTACAGAGGCAAAGTCCTGCAAATCAGTCCCCTGCCTTGCCTGACAGTGGGGATAGAGGGGAAACAGGGAGACTCTTCACAGTAGAACACCTGCAAAGTGCCCTGAAAATTCACCTGTGCTCTGTTCTCTAGGCTACGGTGGCAACTTGGGCTGGCACAGAAACACAGGTCGTTTGCTGTGAAAAACTGCAGAAAGTCACTGCTTTCACAAAGCAGCTGAGTGAAGAGTGAAGAAAGCTCTGCACTACCCCAATTCCTAGCCCATGCAGCTGCTCAGCCACAGAAGATACCCAGGACACTGTCTGCCCATTTCCT
Source organism: Sialia sialis (assembly GCA_009812075.1). Classification (NCBI taxonomy): domain Eukaryota; kingdom Metazoa; phylum Chordata; class Aves; order Passeriformes; family Turdidae; genus Sialia; species Sialia sialis. Next base: position 4,596,437 of record VRYO01002326.1, read on the forward strand.
CTCTTGCTGCAGACAGGAGGTCTGTCATGCCTCCAGATCACATGATTCTGCTTGATCACTGCTTTATTCATCTGACAGCTATGTTTACAACCACAGCAGGATTTAGTCTTGATCCAGAAACAGCTGGCAGCATAGCACAGAGTGGGGACATGGAATAGAGCCTGAGCACGAAGCCCCCATTTTACACAGGAGTGCTCAGAGCAGGGAACTGCTCAAACCTCACTGCTTTGCACTTGTTTCCATGGTTATGCTCTCAAGCTCCCACCCTCAATCAATCCCTGCCATACACACTCCTAAGAATTCATATCTTATTTATCTGAACTCTCTGTGCAGAATCCAGGCTCTCAAGGGTAGGTCAAACCATTCTGTTGTGCAACAGCCTTTCCAAGGGCAAAGCTGCAAACAGCTCCTCAATGTAGATTGCAGAGCAGGGAGGAAAACATTTGCCACATCCTCAAGATCTCTTACTCTTCCACTGCCTGCCAGCAGGTTCTGTCCTGGCTGAACAGACTCATTGTGAAGGAAAACCTTTTTTCTCTTGGGACAACCAGTCATAGAAGATTAGCACTGATGGATGTCACTCAGGCTACCCTTTCCCATGTGGGTCTGTCAGGTAGAAGGAATGGAAAAATTTAGAGAAGCCTAGGAAAACCTTGCTTTTTTTTAAGAGCGTTTGAACAGCATGAAAACATTTCAGCTAAGTTCTTTAGAAGTCTCCTTCACAGCTCTTCTAGCTAGCCCTGCTTAAACACAACAGTGTGCAGAAACAAGCAGAAATAATCCCTAAAACTGCAAAAATCCCCTAAAATTACAAGCTTTGCTGCTGTTGCTGCATGAATGTGGGCAGCAGTAGATTGCAGTTCAGCTGGATCAGATTCCACAAGAACATAAAGATATTGAATCCCTCGGCCACATTTAGGTGGAACCAGTAGAGTTCAGCACAGCACTCATGCATCTGAGAATTCTATTTCAAAACAGAGCAGAAACACAGGCCCTCCACTCCTTATGCAGGAAGTTACTGCCTCTGCATATTGTTCAAGCAACAAAACATATTCATGTAGACATTTCACAGTGATTACATACATTACAGGCACAGCTAGATAGGACAGGATGGAACAAAATTCTGGAGATGATATGGGAGGTTTATCTGGACAAAACTGGGGAAAAAGAAAAAAACCTTCAGCTTTCACTGTCAGGATATCATCCCTTGGCTCAGCCTCTTCATGCTCTGGTTGTGGCTGAAAAACTTTTGCTTCTTTTGGAGAAAAAAAGGCAACAAATCTTCTCCCCTCCAACCCTGCCCCACCCAACATTTTTTACCTTCTTCCTAGAGAAGGAAGTGTGGATCTCTTGTTCCACTGAGTTACCAAACATGTTATTTTCTGTTGCTCAGAGAGAGCTGAGCACTGCCAGTGTGCTTCTCTGTCCAGAACAAGGGACTAAACCAGGTTTGGGAACCCCTCCACCAGGGCCACACTTTCCTTTAGTCGCAGCAACTGGGATTTTTGCATGGCCAAACACCTCTAGGTGGAAGGTGCTTTGCCTCTTACTGATGTCTCTGACTTACCTTCCACCATCCTCTTGTACAATGCAAGGAACACCCCATGAGCTGAGACAAGCACAGCATGCACAGATGCTCTGTACCTCTAACAAACATTGCAGCAGGAATCCTGGGCCTCCCTCCCTCAATAACAAGCAGATAATCAATATTTTGGTCACAACTTGAAACCATTTCAATGCTCCAATACCACGATCTGCTAGTAAATTATGAAATAGATCACCTACCACATGCTGTTATTAAGACTCAACAATAACAGAAATATCAGTCCAGAGCAGCACCAGCACTCTCAGTAGCGTCACACACAGCAGTATTCTCATCAGTGTCACACACAGCAGCACTCTCAGTAGTGTCACACAGAGCAGTACTCTCAGTAGTGTCACACACAGCAGTATTCTCAGCAGTGTCACACACAGCAGCACTCTCAGTAATGTCACACACTGTCCAGAGAAGCTGTGGCCACCCCATCCCTGGAAATGTTCAAGGCCAGGTTGGACAGGACTTGGTGGAACCCAATCTAGTGAATGGTGCACCTGACTCCACCACCTCCCTGGCAGCCAGTTCCAGTGTCCAGTCACCTTGTCTGAGATGAAATTTGCACCCAGCAGGGAGATGCTGATCCACAGAGGAGGATGCAAGACATAAAAAATGATCCTTCTGTATAAAAGGAATTGGCTGAACAATACATCTGGATCTGCTGTGATTGCTCCTGGGCAGACTGAGGGCAGTACTAGCAGGTGCTGGCTGCACAGGGCTTGGATTCAGGAGGAGCTGGATAACAAACACAGGAAGCTAACACCTGCAATTAGATGACAAGCGAGTTTATTTTGCAAAACAATCACTATACAGCAACAAATACAATTGCAAATTGGATTGAAAAACATGAACTACCTACCACCAGCCATTCAAGAAATGCCTCTTTTATGGTAACAGGTTCTAGAATTACCAGAAAAAACACAGGTTTGTAACAGCAGACTGTATTCCTTAATATCCCAGCATACAGCATGTTTACTTGTTGGCTTTTTCTCTTTGCTAAAGTTGAAGTGGCTTTTATATGCTTGACTTTTCCCAGTGTGAAACTAATTTACCTTCCTGCAGTGGGAATTGCTGGAGTTGCAGAGGGAGCTGCTTTAGCAATCTGACTAGTGAGTGAACTCACAGACACCTAGGCTAGAAATCTACCTGCACTGATTTTCACAGCTAATGTGATCTACTCTTCAAGGCATTTGCCTTTGAAGGGACATATACTTGGGTTTCAAACAGTATTTAGTTCCAGCATGGAAAAGACTTCTGCTCATGTGGTAGTCACCACAGGCTGCCTTTTGACTCCCTTTGAGTCATGTATTCAGGCAAACTTAGATGCGTGAGCAGTCGTGATGAGGTTACTACTGTACCATAGCAGAGGGCTGAATGAGTAATTCCATTTACTGCCGTACAGTGAAAATATATATTGCCCTTGTGGGCTCATCATTCCCCTCACCAGGATTAGTTTTTCCTTTACTCTTGCTGGATAGAGGTTTGCTTAACTTTGATTTATTTCAGCTTGTGGTTACATAGAAACAAAACTCTGCAGATGAGGCAGAAGCACTCTTTCATCTCTACAACCCAACGGATTATTAAATTTGGGGTATCCCCATGGTACCCAAACAAGGTTCCACCATCCCTTTTTTCTGGATTATCTCTGCTTTATTACAGAATTGGGTAACCCAACAAACCTGCTGGCTCAATGTGCCCGTGGAAAAGAAACACAACAGATGCAGTTTCCAGGAAGCTGGCTCTATCTTCTTTAGTGGGCATTACATATTTACAAACTGTTGTTTTTAAAACAAACACTCTTCTTGAGAAAGTTAAGATTAATATGAGCTTTTCAGTGAACATCTAGAGTCATGTAACATAACTTGGTTTTTTAAATTATTATTTAAAAGCACAAAACTCTTAATTTCTTTTCATCTAACTCCACAGCATTCTAGGATTCTTTCTATGGAAGGATGATAATGATTACAAAGGTCTTTGCTTCAGTCAAAGCAACAAAGCTCATTTTAATGCATGAAATAAATGACTTGGTGTGTTACACCACTCTAACTTTGGACTCATAGGTGGATTAACTAAGCTTAATTTTCTAGAGTATGCCAAATTTAAAAGCAGAATAAAACCACTTGAGTCTCAGGTTTAACACTGTTCCCATGAGACGCTGCTCAGGTTCAGAGAGCAGAGGTTCAGTAGTACCACAATTTTTCTCCTAAACTGGCAAAAGGCATAGAAAGAAAAACCACTGCAAGGCTAATTTATATTACTTGACAGCATAATCAGAGCAATGTGATACAAATACTGTCAGTTTTCCTTTCTGTCTGTTGCTTTTCTGATAAAACGGGAAGAAGTTTTTAATGCACCTCACTTGACACCGTTTTCATGTGAATTCTTAGGATTGCTTTAAGCAGAAGTGTAACAAACACAAGGCAGAAATCAGAATCCTCCAATGGCACTTCGGATGGTTCTAAACTCACTGTCCTTTGAATGAAATAACTGACTTACAAACAGTGTTAGGTACTTTAGTGTGTGAAAAAGCTTTTTGCAGAGCTGAAATGTCCTATGTGGGGCTGTCAGAAGTTCCTATTCAGTAAAAGTTTGAGAGATTTAACCACTCTGTTTTGCGTTTGTACTGCTGTAGCAGCTTAGCCAAAACCCCACTTTGGTCCACTGAGTATTTACTGTCCAGTAACTGCATTACTACTCAAATGTAATGATGGGGAATCCTGTGCCATTAATTATTAGAATCTCCACAGACATGAAAATCTCTGTGAGTTTTTTCAGACCAAACCCCAACACACACACACATGCACGTCAAAATTAAGAAGGAAAAAGAACAGATCAGAAGTTTCCAAAACACATCATTAACCTAATACATAGATCAAGTATAGCTCAACTGACAGTGCAAAGTTCAGTTACGAGGTTTCAAAAGGAAAAGATAAAACAATCTGCAAGAATGTAAACTGGTCATTTCACAATGTCTCATGTACATAGGGCATCAGTGATTATGTGCTGCTGAGGATCACCCCCAGCACCAGTGTTCTCTCAGCTAACTCCACTAGATTGGTTCGATCTGGATCTGCCTTTTATCTTTCATGCCCACTTTTTCTTATGTTTTTTATAGTCAATGTAATCCCACTTTGCTCAGATTTTAAAATACCCTATTTAATTGATGTATCACTATGACAACCAGTCTAGGGAGCTCATTTTTAATTATTCGTGTATTGTAATTTACAGGCATCTCTGCTATGAGATCACTGTTATCATAGTGCCTGAGTGTACATGTGAGACATCACTAAAGGAGTGGAAACAACATCTCAATATTTTTTCTGTTTCAACTTTAGCAAAAGAAAAACAAGAAATCAAACATTCATTGTTTTTATGGGAATTAAAATAAAAAGAGAGAAGGAAGGAAGTAAGGCAGGAAGGAAGGAAGGGAAAGAAAGAAAGAAAGAAAAAGAGAAAAGAAATAAAGAGAGAGGAAGAAAGAAAGAAAGAAAAAAAGAAAGAATCAAACTAATGTGGATTTTTAAAAAATCCATAGCCCAAACTCAGCCTTCTTTGGAGACCCTTTTATAAACATCTGGACCCCACAAAAATCATTCCTTTGTGAAGAAAGGGAGGGAAGGGAAGAAGGAAGGAATCCTTTTTCTAGCATCACAGAATAGACTTGCATCTGTCACTAAAACAGGGTCACGGCTTTTAGTTGTTACAGAAAGCAACTTCATGCTACAATTTTCATCTTTTTAAAATGTATTCTTATGAATAGGGAAAAAACCCCCTGCTAACATCTACTTTTACATACCTAAAATTGCGACACCAAAGGGTGCAAGAGACACAGATACTGTGAATAAAGAAGTAGAATATTCAAGTATATGAGGAGGGCGTATCACAAATGGCCACAGAGAAATATATATATCTATAATACTGTATCAAACAGATGGAAAGAATGTGAAACTGGTGGTATGCACACAAATCTAGCTGCTTAACCAACTTTTCTAACCAGACACAAGTCTGTTGGGGTATGAGTGCTTGCTTTCAGCAGCTTTTTTACATCACTTCCCAAAGCACGATTCAAATGTTTTCAGCTAGTATTTTTAGTTATTAGTTAAATAATTTATTGGCTTTTCAGCTATACACTGACATAATTAACCAGGTTCAAAAAATGTTAATAACTTAATTCAACTTTTGTTCTACTCATTTATACAAAGTAACTTTTTTTTTTTCTTTTTAAATTAAAGTTGAATTTCCCTATATGCCCTTCCTTCTGGTAAGCAGACTGTTAATTTAACCTGTAATAACTTACAATGGGCAACTTCTCTTTTTTATTTCCCCATCTATCAAAAGAACTGTGAAATGAGCAACTTGGGATATTAACAAGGCTCTTCAGAAAGAGGTGGATGGCCTTCAGGCACATGAAAGGTAAAAATGCATTTTATCATACCACAGTACTCCATGCAAGACAGAGCAGAGCAACAATAATTGTCCAATGTAACATACCGCTGTATACCCATATAAAGCCAGTGTCTTCCTGTTGGAAATGGAGGTCAGGCCAATTTCTGCATCTATGGAATTTTTTTTTCTGTTTTTTTTTTTAATTTTTAATTTTATTTTTTAAACTGTATGGTAACTACAAGTCTTGGGATGTAACTTAGTTTGAGACATGGTAAAGAATGAACGTAACACCTGCTCTGAGCCCATTCCTGCCAAGAGCTCATGCCTAAATATTATTACTTCATAGAACGCAAAATGAGCGGATTCATAACCCCTGCTTGGCAAGGGCTGCTGTGACATCTTCAGCAAGGGTAGCAAGCTGGGGGGACTCCAGGAGGTTGATGCTGCCAGAGGAGGAGACGTTGCTGAGCCTGCGTGGCGAGGCCATGCTGGACCTGCCCGGTGACTGCGTGATGATCTCAGCCCCGTGGTCAACACGGGCCTTGGCGTGCTCTCTGAAGTTCAGCTTCTGGCTGTCAATCTGCTCCAGGAGAAGAAACAATTGCACACATTACATCTCAATGCAGTAATTTCATGACTGTAAGGCGCACCCTTTTGACTAAAATTTTGATCGAAACTCGGAAGCACGCCTTATAATCCTGTGCGCCTTATATATGGACAAAGTTTGGAAATTTGGCAACCCAGAAGTGCAAGCCACAAGCTGTGCACCACAAGAGCCCGCAGCAGCCACAAGAGCCCATGGCAGCCAGCGCTGGGGTGGACGGGAGTGCCGGGGCTCGCGACACAGGGAGGGTGCTTGGGGCTGTGTTTAAAGGCTACGCTGATCCATGAAAAACATTTGCAAATTGAGCACCTGCCAGCAAACCCCGCGCATGATTCCGTTACTAAATCGTTACTTTGTTGCACTCAGATCCTCACTGCAAAAAAAAATTGCACCTTATAGTCCAGTCCGCCTTATATGTGGACAGAGTTCGGAAATTCACCAACAACCCAGAAGTGCGCTTTATAATCCGTTGCACCTTATAGTTGTGAAATTACTATACTCATAATTTTGCTTATTTTTAAAACTATTAGAAGTTTCAATAGTTTTAAAACTATTGGAAGTTTTGTGCACTATGTCACATTCTTTTGCCACTTCTGTCTCTGATGGATGCTTTAAAGAGAAGTACCATTGCTCCCAGCTGTACAAATTCCATAAGCATAATAGGGGCACTGTAATTTGCTTTCAAAATCTGTGTTTTCAAATGTTTGTGAGACTGATGTTACTTTCAGGATGTTTTCCTCCTGTTTCACATTGCAGTCCTCATCTCAGATCATACCTGTGGCTGTCCAACAGTCCCAAACAAGGTTTAGCTTTAGGGGAAAAGACAGTGCACAAACTACATGACATTTCACTCTCAGCTTAGCCATTCCAAATTTCAAAGGGAACAAACTGGTGTGTAAGTGTGCTTGGAAGAGGACAGACAGGTATCTCCTACTCAATTCAGAACCACTAGAGCTGAATTCCCACCTCTACTAATTTCCCTGGGCCAGGGGCACAGTGGGAGCCTTTTCTGACAGCTGTTCCTTTACCTTGACGTTACCACCACCAGGTACGTGGTGGGCATTTTCCAGTGAACCAACTTTAGCCTGAGCTTTTTCTTTGAAATCCAGTTTCACACTCTCAATTTTCACACGCCCACCTCCTACAGAGGAAAAGGAAACACAGATTAAGAAATTGAAATGGCACAGGGGAGAGTGTGACCTGAAGCACGAGTGCACTCACATTACTTCTCTTTTAGTTGAGATCTAATGGTTTTGGAGAAGCATAGAATAATGCTCCGCATACTCAGTAAAATATAAAATCTTCAACAGATATTTAAACTGTAAGTGAGTGCTGCAGACCTACTGGTTTTCATGGAATTTAAGCACATACTTAAGTATTTCACTGACTTAAGCCTGCATTTCAATCTTATGCCAGAGCACCATCCTTTGGCATTATCACCTCTCTAAACTAGGTGGTGTCATACCTTTATTTCTTTATATATTAAGTAGTTTAATGTATTTTTATTACTAAAGAGTATTTATTTTCTCTTTGACTGTAAAAGAGAACAGTATCATCCACAATTTTGAGTTTAAATAACAGTATTAGGTCCTTGCTTCATCCCACAAACTGGAAATTGCTACAGTACCTGGTTTGTGGTGGATATTCTTGAGCGAGCCACACTTGGAAGTCACATGACTCAAGTCGATCTTCTTGGTTACAATTTGTACCTGTCAAAAGTGCACACATGCAGAAATTACAGGAATGAAGAGAATTAAAAAAAAAAAAAAAAAAAAAAAGCCAAGCTCTGCAGAGAAAGAGTGAGAGGCTTCTACAAACCACTAGAAAAGGAGAAATTGTTAGTAGAAAATACACCACGCCGCAAAGGAGGAAACTTCCCACTTAGGGAGATGACAGAGCTGGGCTAAACTTTACAATTAGCAAAATGAAGAGGAGGATAAAGGAGATCAGCTTGTGGGTTCTTTCTAAAATGCTTCTGAGCCTCCTCCTTTCAGAGTGGGTGCTCCAAAGCCCTGCACACAGCAGGACCCATCCCATTTGTTCTGTCTTGATTATGCATCCTGGCAACTAGGATATTTTGGTGACTGTTTTTTTTCTCTACCATCTGTTTTGTATTTTTCTGCATCTGAATATGGTATGCATTTCCTGTCAATCCGCTATGGAGAGTGAGTAATCTACACATGTGCCTGCTGCAGCTGTACCTGAGCAGGCTGAGGTTCAGCCAGCTGGCTCAGTGCTCAATGCAGAGAAGCAGGTCAGGCACCCTCTCTCCTCCTGCTGCCAGCCACCTGAGCCCAGCTGGGAACAGCCACAGATTGACACTCCCATCCTACCTGCGCTCCCAAACAGCTCCAAGATGTGGCCCACAGCCATGGGCACTGAGCTGGCAGGCCCCAAGAAGTCACAGCCAGACAGGAGCTCCAGGGTAGGTGCAATGTCCCTGGCTTACTCACCACACCAGCAGTGGGGCCTGTATTGAACCTGCCTGGATCAGACATGCCCACACCCATCAGCTCTTCCCATCTGAGGGGTGATCACTTCCATCAGGACAATCACAGCCATCTTAAGCTATTCCAGTGTGCCCAATAAAACCAGCAGGTGTCTGGTCAAACCCTGGGCCACCTCATTTTATACTGCAATAATGCTGTGACTTCAGCACTCAGCATGCTAGTGATTACACCCTCTTCTCTGAGCTTTCTTTGTCCTTCTGTTTTATTTTTCTTCCCCTCTGCTGAATGCACGTAACTGAAAGGCTAGCTGAGGAAAAAGAAAATGCCCAATGGGGAGGCTGGAGTCCCCCTGTGAGCTGCAGTCTCTTTCTGGAAATTACTTTCTTGGGCTGCTCCCATGAAAGAAAGGCACTGAACCATTTTGGCTCACACTGCACTTTCACTTGGGCATTTAGAGATAATCTTTCTTTTATCCTTTAGACAAAAACCTTATTTTATCATTTCCATTCCCTTGTCCAAGTTCTGAAAACGTGTTGTGCTCTGTGGGGAAAGATCAGGAGGCCACCACTGCATACAGAGGGCTCACTGGACTACCAGACAAAATTCACACGTGAAACAGCAGCAAGAAGGAAAGTAGTGCTCAGAGCAAGGCAGACAGAGGGTTCTCGCTGTGTGAGGTGCATCACCACAGTGGAAGTGCCTGTTCACAGGGTGTCCATACTACTTACATTTCCTCCCCCTGCAGAATGTTTGATGTTATCTCTGGAACCACACCGGGACTGAATATCGCTAAAATCGATCTTCTTGTTTAAAATCCTAACCTAAAAGGAATTGGAGGTAACTTACTATATACCATACACACACTCAGTTGCTAGTGCAGGATGAGGAAATCAGGGTAATTTGCCTCCTACTGTGACTCCTTCTTCTGGCACTTGTAGTGAAATGTGAAAAAATAAACCCTGTCAATCAATCTCTGCGCTAGTATGTTCACTCAGCATCTGTAAATATATTACACTGCTCTTTTTCTACCTCACTAAGTAGTGGTGAAATACAAAGGGGAAAGTTCTATACTGGGAAGTGTGAGAGGTGGCTTTCCCCTGAAAAATTTAAATAACTTCATACTTGCTTGGACTGGGCCTAGTCTTTGGATAGCCTGTCCTAGGGTCTATTAAGTGACGTTCAATATTTCTGCTGAACCAGAGGAAGATGGGAACCTTCCTTCCCACAGCTCAACACTCCAGCCTTTGATGCAGAAATCCAGATCCTGCCAGCACAGGCACTGGCTGAACTCTTGAGATATTTCAACCCACCTTCTGCATACAGCTGTAGCAGCAGCTACACACATAAAACAGACCTCAGAGTCCCATGAAAGGGGAGCAACAAAATTACTTAAAGTGTAATCAGAGTTCTCTACTTCTCTCTCTCTTTACTGTCATTTACTCCAGGGCAAGGCAGGAAACAACAGCATCTGCAATCACTGCTTTTTGATTTCTGGTGCCAGCCAGAAAACTTGTGTGGCCGATTTGGGCACAATTACTTTAGTGCTTCTCCCCTGTGCTCTAACTCCCTTCACAGAACAAGATAAGGTTTTTGCTTTTCCCTCGATGATGCCAGCCTCCCTTACACATGCCAGGAGTCCACATTTTTAATAAGTCACCTTAGATCTGCAGTGCACAGATGCACTGCAGGATCAGCACACTGCCTGGAGGCAAACTCTGTCAAGGGCAGACTGAGCTCTTAGCCCTCATGGCAAAGCAGCTCCTCTACTGAACAGAACTTAGGTGCCACCAATAATTGCACTCCCAGAGAATGACTGCAGCTGGATGGCAATTACTAGTGGGCAGGGACAACTGGGTGCACACCTGATTAACACCATTTTCAGATTTATTTCTGAGCAAAACAGGGGGTTGTGCTCACCAGTAATTGAGTTTTCAGGTGTGTGAGGAGGTGTTTCTATCCAAGGTTGCACCGGCCTTGTTTGTATCACAGTGTCGCCCATGCAGCATATTCTTTCTGAATACAAAATCTTTAATCAAGTGTTAGATTGGGTTTTATGTATTAATATACAGTAGGAATTTACACTCTTTCCTGTATAGAAAGCCACAGAATGTGGATTACTAGCTATGCATTTTGCTAAATGGCGCTTCTAGAGCCTTCACTGACACAGTACTCAGCACAGCCCTGTTGGCTGCTCTTATAGGTAAACCCACAGTGGCTAACCAATATCAAGACAAGACAGAGGGAAATGCACACTGAGGTTCCTTACTGCAGCTTCTCACCACTTTGGGAACACAAAGCAGCACCAAAGCAGCTGAAGAACTAAGTGGAAGGAAGCAGAACCCTGTGAAGGTTCTGCTTCCTGGCTTCAGGTTCCCCAGACTGAGGGGGATAAATCTGAGACAAACCACTCCCTCTGTGTCTCACCTCTCCAGGCTAGGAAGAAACTATTTGCCCTCTTACAGGGGCATCAGGTTTTGCAGCTTTTGGCTCCTGCAGTGGGGATAACAGCACATTTAGATAGTGAGTTGAATCCTCTGGTACTGAGCACCTGGATTACATCCTTAATTTAAACCCAGTAAACTCTCACAAGAAATGTTCATTGGGTCACTTGTTACAGCTAATATGAAGTTCTTCACAGCAAGCTGTTTCATGGATCCTTCTTATTATATGTAACTAAAGCAAACCATTAGAATGACAATATTCTTTTAAACTTCAACTTTTTAGTTTAAAGGCAAAACTTGCCTTAACTAATGAAAGATCTTGTGTGGTGGCATGCTCAGCAACAACAATGATGACAGCACCTGCAGACCCCACATAACTGGTGAGTCACCTTCGGAAGGGCATCCTCAGTGGTCAAACTGATTTCTGTCTTTCCCCCTCCCATCTCCTTATCTATGCAAGTCAACCAATGTAGGCTGAAACATGAAAAAAAAAAACTTTTGGAATTTTATGCTTGTGGTTTTTCTCAACAGAATGTTCAAGAATGTACCCAGTACTATACAAGACATGCCACATCAGTTACAGAAACACATATCAGGTATTCAGATCTGGTTCTCAGACAGCTTCTGGCCAGACGCAACTGGGAAAACAAAAAGCCTTCCTGGCACTTTCTGAGCACATGTCTCAGTGATGGATCAGCAGCATTTCTTAGCTATGGCCACAGGGATTCATTTGCTCTGAAACTGCTGACTTATGGGTCATGGCAAGACCTGTGTACTGGGGGCCTGGAGCTTAAAATAGAGCCAAAGCAAGGTGAAAAGTTGAGAGAGTGCCTTTGATCAAGTGCTTGAAGGTTGATTTGCTCTGAGAAGTCTGACAGTTCATGAGTTTCATGCCCCATGGACCTGGCTAGCAGATTATATATATGAAGTACAAATCATCTCAATTATCCTCTCTGTCTCACTGGATGAAATGTGCCCCTGTGTGGCAAGGCCAAGAGGAGATCTATGCATCATTTATGTCCTGTGCTGAGGGCTGGAGAGAGCTGAGTGACATGCATGCATTCTGCTGGTCTTCTGGCACAGGGAGGAACTGAACTGATTCAGGTTTTCCCTGATGATCTGTTTCTCTCTTTCCTGGGACATATCAGTATCCTTGCACATATTTAAATCATAACCACCCTCTACAACTAAGTGTTCCACAAATGAATGGAGCTTTGTTTCCTGTAGATTAGGGCTTAAACTGCTTAATTTATCAATCCTGTATACTTCAGCAAGCCTTATCCCTTCTTGTCAGCATTTTGTCCCAAGCTTTCTCCGAAGTCTGCTAGACTGGGCAAACAGGCTAATACACAACCAGCCAACTGTTTGTTGTTCCTGACTGTGGAGAAGGGCTGAGTTCACTGCCTTTACTCCCGTGATAGTGTTCTGCTGAGTCTCTATTCCACACTCTGTCAAAAACCATCACTTCACATGGAGTGTATTTCTCACCACTGCTCCCTTGCCAGCACTGGATGAAATTGGCCAGTAAGTTCTAAATGAGTGGAGAAAGGCTGAGATTGCCAGTCATCCACTGTGACTGCAGGAGTGGTTTTGTTTGGGGAATCAGACTGTAATCAGGAGAGGGAGCTTACCAGGAAGGGACAGGAACCATTTACACCAAAGAGAAACTTTGGCTTGCAAACAAAGAATGTAAACTGACTATGAATCATCTGAAGCTGGCATCTGGAGAGAAATCTTTAACTATCAGAGCAGGGAGGCTCTGGAACTGCCACGTGAGGGAGCACAGCTACAAGAAAATGGTAAACTTTTATGATGGCACTTGATGAAAGGAATAAGATGATGCAGCTGCCTGCAACAGAGGCAGCACAAACACCATGACTCACCAGGAAGGTTCTCTCTGTTCCAAATGTGTATGTACATCTTGTGTGTGGGTGGAGGTGTGGTAGGGATGCACTATATGCACTTCAATTGTGCTGAAAGTTAAATGAAAGATCAAGCCTGCTCATGCTCTCATTCAGGAAAGGCAACATTTTGTCTGTGGCAGAAACAGGACTGCTTTCTATTCACACTCTCTAAAACTCTCAACAAGATGATATCGTGACAGAGTCCCTTGTAAACCCTGCTCTGGGGTTACCTGGCAGTATGAAGTGGGTACCTTCTCTTCTGATGTGATAGTGGTTTGTGCAGGTGTGCTGGAAAGAGCCTGAAGTCAGTATCTGGATAAAGACGAAGCTGAAGTTCCTCAGCACTTGTCATAATTACGTGTAATTAAACCACAGTGGAAAATCAAAGCCTTACAGACAATGCAATGTTTATTCTACAAAACCATGTTATACCCAAGAGAAAACTGGTTTCTGTCTGAAGCCCTCGAAGTCTGACATGCCTCCCCTCACTCTGTCTTCTGATGATTCCTCAGCAACGAAGCCCAAGGCAGATTCTGTGCCAACATGCACAGAGCATGACCCCAGTGACTCCCACTGCTTCCAGAGAATCCCCAGCAGGACTGGGAGAGTGCACTCCAACACCCACCTATGCAGTCTGAATGCCTCCTGTGAGAGCTCTGTGCAACATGCATTTATACAAAGCCTACATGGAAAACTATCATTGAAGGTATTTTTCTCAGCGTTGATACAGATGAGGCATGTGTTGCTCTGCACTCAGCAGAACTAATTCCCTTCCCACTCCTTCAGTGGCCTGAGTAGCAATCAGAGCAGCTGGGGGTTGTGGTCCAAGGGGAACATCTTCACTAGAGCACAGTTTTGGGTTAGTTTTGGGAATAGTTTTGGGTTAAGCTTGCCAGCACAAGAAGAAGGCTGTGAGATACAATATTTGTGAATCTTCCAATCAGATATATAAGCCTCCTGTTAAGCAGAATATGGGCTGGATTTCAAAGACTCCATGTACAACAGTTTGCAGTTGTTACTCTGCCAGTACTACACCACTGTGTTAGTGATGAGCACAAGTTTGTAGAAACACTGAGAGGAAGGCAGAGAAATGCCTAAGAGAATTTATTTCAGCTGTGTTTATCAGTTTAGTTCACTGCTAGACAACACCAATGTCCAAAAGCTGCTTATGCAAGAGAAGGAATTATATTCCATTGCTGCCTAGAATAATTCAGTTCAGCGGCTTTTCATGAGAAGAGGCAAAGCCCCCAACTTATCAACATCTGGGCAGAGAGTCCATAAACAGCTTCCCTTCTATGGCATACTTACACTAGTATACACTGAAGCAGATATTTGAAGAAAAAAAATTGTGACGCTGATGAAATTACGAGCTCTGAATATTTTTCCAAGGAGATGACGGCTTATGTTCTCCCTGCCTTGCAATTATGGCCTCTGAGAAGCTCTGCCACAAACATTGCCTATAGCATTTAAAATACTCTAGCTTGGCTCTACTTGCTGTTTGAACATGCTGTGGAGCTGTGACACTGGGAAAAGCTTCCAGATTCCTTTCCTTATCAAAAAGGAAAGGTTCCTTCTATTTACCCCAGCAGTTTGACTAAGCTGTATCCCAGGAACTAGACATTACTTCAGTGTTTGATCCCCAGGTTAACATAGGTATTTAAGTGAGACAAGAATTGGTCTTGCACAGGAGGTAAGGTTAAGGTTAAAAACTGATTAGAATCAAGAGAGAGTTCAAAGTGCTTCCAAATTTATCTGCTGCCAAGGACAGATACTAATCTTCATGCTCTTGGCAGAGGCTACAGGAAGAGGAAAGTGAGATGGAGGGTATTTATTTGGCCTAGTAAAGTCCTTGAAGAGAAACACTGTGCCTCAGATTTTCCACACCTACAGACAGGGCTTGTGATGATGCTCAGCCTTTGCACTCCTGGAATAAGTGGATGCACACACCAGCAAGGCTGCCAGACCAGGAGTTAGTGATATTGAAAATAAAAGGCTGTGCTGGACATAGGCAAAATAATGTGCCGTTCTCACCTTGCTCTTAGTAAAGAGTGAACAAGGTACAGTCATTTCTGACTTTGAAAAACATACTGAGGCAGACACTGAGCAGATAATATTGTGATCAGCCAAGTCTAGAATCCTTGCATAGGACAAGAGTGGCTGATTTACAAGCTTCTTTATACCTACCCACACATCACTGTACTAAAATAATTAAGATGGCAAGCCATGCTGAACTAGGCATGTTCCTACCAATAAAGGGAAGAAAGGCCAATGGACAAATATTGAGAGAGTCTGCATAATTATGCTAGAAGTACAAAGTGAAATCACCATTTTCCATGCCATAGAGTAGACAACAGCTGTATTTAACAGAGTTCAAGGAAGTGCAAGATCCCTGTCAGATTAACTGAAGCATGTTCTGCAGTCACACTCCTCACTAAAGCTGGGGAGCTGATCAAAAGAATTGTCAAAAAGTACTGAAATTCACACCAAATAAAAAAGTGCTGGGAGTGCAATTAATTTACCTAAAACACAAAGTCCTTGTTTTGGTACTCCCTTCAACAATAAAAACCCAAGAACAACCAAAGTAACAGATTTTGCTAAAATTCAGAGTCCAATACTTAAATTTTAGACACAACAGTTCCTACTCAAGGAAAGAATACTATTAGCTTCAAATATCAAGTACTGAGCATCAGATATCAGTTTCTGAATCCGTTTCTGTACCTTTGAGATGAGTTTTGAGTCACTACATCTGGAATTTCTTTACTCCAGCACAATGGAGACAATTAGGTTGTACAGTCCGAGTTCAAAAATATTTTGCAGTCATCTCTTCATGCAAGATGGCTTTCTCAACATTCAGCAAGTATGTCCCTCAGCATTTCTTTACTTTTCAAATTTCCAATATAAAACCTAAGGTTTCTAATATTTTCTTTCCTGCCCTTTCCTTAAAAAAGCCCTTTTGAAACTTGCTAGAGGCTGGCAGTGATAGCTTAAGTTTTCTAAAATATGAGTCAGGAAGAACATGTAGCTTTTAATCCAGAATAATTCAAGGCTTAACTGTACAGACTGTACTCAGGCAAGCCTTCCATTAAACAAGTGCAGTCTGAACAGAGGAGCTGCAAGATGTTATTTCTGTCCAATCTGCAATTTTCAGCCAAAATTCTAAATTTCATGAACTTAAAATTACAGGTTTGAGCTGTGACAGAATTTTGAAGGTGTACCTGAAACTCCTAGTTTCTCCTCACACTTGTAGATCCGCAATTAAAAAGTGGCGACTTTGTTTCTAACTTTCAGTGCAGGACGAATCCCTTCAACTGTCTTGCAAATCTCCACAACTTGGGAATGTATAAAGAAAGCAAAAACGGGCTGACAGAGATTAATTAATTTTACAGCTTTGAATTGTTGAGTTGACAAATGCACAAACTTAGTCCACTGAGTGCAGCCAACAATGTGGAAAAAATTGCTACATCATGAAACAACAGGCATGCTCCATGTCAATCCACACCTCCCTGTACAGCTCATGTGCCTCTGAAGGGGAGGGCATCGAGTTTGGCCCTAATAAACTTATTTATATTCATCACTGATCTATGCAGGAGCATCCTCTTAACTTGGGCTTTGATTCAACTACGTTGTGGACTGGATAAAAAGCATATGATGTTCAACTCTTTTTCAAATTCCTCATCCTCTAGATGAGAGACTAAACTCCATTTATAAAAATATGTCTCAAAAGAGCTGGTCTCAACCTTGGTTCCCAAGGAAGAACAAAACAGGAGCCTCAAACTACCAGCTTGGAACCTTTGGGATGTGTTCTTTCATCTTATTGGATAGGGTCAGGAAAAGCACTGGATACAGATTAAAAATATAGTAACAGGCTACAGAGCTCAATTTTATGTATAAAGAACACAGAGAATATATAAAAGAAGGCAAAAAAATCAATTTGGCAACAATCCAAACTGATTTTGAAGCTAACAAAAGATACCCATTCAAGCCTCCTCCTCTGCCCACCTCTGAGATGTCCTCCCAGTGTCTATTTTATCATCTAACACACATGGCTATTCTCCTTGCAAGCATTTCTGTGGTTTTTGAAAGCATCTACTGGATAGTGGCATCATCAATTTGTTCAAAACTTCTGACTCATTAATAATTGCACTTTGTTTTCTACGGTTTAGGGAAGATGGTGAAGTTCTTCCTTAATCTTCCTAAAAGCCTCCAAGCAACATTTAATTCTGCAGCATGACTTAGATATTTCAGTTTTCTGGGTGTCACCTTACTTTTTATAAGGTGCCTGGCTGTCACTATAATAAATGGTATTTTAAAGTTTATGCATGTAATTCTATTCTGCGCAGGTCCATTCACTCTGATGAAGAACTGCTGCTTCACATCCATTGAAGTTCTTGCTCGTGGCTGAGATTTTAGGTATACATTTTAAGAGAAAATGAAGAGAAATCTAGATTAGTTTTATCCTTGGTTGCTGACCCATGATGGATTATAAATACTCTGCCTTGCCAGGAATGAAAAGACTCAATTAGTGCACTTCTGTACTCTGATATGGTACCAACCACATTCATAAACAGAATTCCAAAAGGAAAGCAAAAAATCTGAACCAAAAAACACAACAAAAAATCAGTCTTGGCATCTGAAACAGATTTCCAACATCCTCTCCAAGCTCCCTTAGGCTGTCTGAGAAATAACAGATGCAAATGGGTTACTTTTGAAAGCACGGCATTTCCTGCACAGCTGATGGCAGTGTGAAAATCCATCTGAAGCCCAGCAGACATACCCATGAGCAAGTTGCCTCTGAGCTTTGCCAGTAATGATACATTTCACCATACTGTACCATAAAGAGAAAACCAGACAACCACCTACTGGCTGCATCACAGAGCAAGTGAGAAGTCCTCATTTTTCTCCACTGCAGAATACCAGTTAAAACACATTTCAAGCCATATCTATTCCTAGCAGGAGCTTAATGCAGTGCAAACTTAGCTTGTTTCTTCCCCTAGAAGCATTCTCTTCACACACCACACTCACACAATCCCTATCAGGTGGAATGATTTCTCTCCTTTTCTTTGTTTCTGCGGCTGGCAAGTCAAGAGCTGAAGGAAAATCAGTCTGCTGAGCTTTTGATAAAATTCCAGGCTGAAGCACTGCACTTCTTGATTTATTTAGCATTCAAACATCCCCAAGAGCTTCTTCAGGCAGCCTCTGTCAATTTAAGAGTGCAGCTTTCTCTAGAACAGCTCAAAGTTAAAAGTCCTTGTGCCAGGTTAAAATAGACCAGTGGTAAAAGGATAGTCTGCTCCAAATGACACTTTTGGGCTGCCTCTCTGTACTCCTTTAGTGATTTGCATGTTATGTTTATGCACTTAACTTGCCCAGATGGATGCTGGGTTTTTTTCTGCTTGTTTTCCCTGTAGTTATTGCCATCAGCACTTCCAGTTCAGGTTATAAAGAAGCTTTCTGTTTGTTTCATGTATCATCACTAAAAGCAAACAGCAGACAAGAGCTCACTTCAGCCAGGCTAATACTGCTACCAGACATAAAAGAACTGAGCAGACACAAGGAAATGCAATTAGCTTTCATGTGTTGCTCTCACAGTCCCTATAAAATTCAACTGCAGAAAATGGAAAAGAATTATCCTAAAACCTCTTGTCTAGACTGAGCAACTACGGTATAAAGGAGACATAAAGGAAAAACTTAGTGAGCTTCTCTTTGCCCATCCCACAGCTCCACATACCACTGGAACTAAAGAATGCTTTAGCTTCAGTGATGTTTTATACACCAGCAGATTTTCACTGTAATGCCCACAGCAGTGAAATGCCATGCTGTGCCATCCTTCACTGCTCAGCAAAGACTAAGGAAATTTAGCAGTCTAGGCATGGTGTCTACAAAAAAATACAGCTTGTTGTGGCCCCCTGGTTTTTCTGCAATTGTTACAGAGAGAATGACAGAGAGGAGGAGAACAGTGTACCATGGTGCTGGTTTTGGGCCCTAAGTCCAACAGCTGGGCCTGTGTGAAGAATGCTAAACCAGAAGCACAGTCTGAATTTGTGCTGCTGGAGCCCCTGCACATCATGACCATCTGCTGCATAGTGTTTCAAACAGAGTGGAGCTCCAGTGCAAAATAATCACACCTGTCAAAATAAAGGCAGAAGTACCTTTGCTGAGGCATTATCTTCTTGACTTTATGAGCAACTGGCTACTGTCCAAATCCTGGAACGTACTGAATGTGTTCATTTACCATGAAAACAGGATCAACACCTTAGAGGTATGTTACTGTTTAAAATATCAACCTGCTCTTTTTCTTTGGAAGACCTACAGCAGGTACAGGGCTGCAATGTTAAGTTTTGATCCAATTTATTTTTTCTTTCAGAGACAACATTAGGCAAACCTCATCATTCTGTAAGTTCCACTATCAATTCCAATACTAATACACACATATATATATACATATACAATACACACATATATAAGTATCTGATCTGGAAACACTGTGCAATCCAAATTCCTGCAATGTCCTGTTTTCAGGACAACCAACTGGAGTGCATGTTATTCATGATGTCCTGGCCTGGAGGGACAGCCTAGCAATGAACCTTTGATAAAGCACTCGCATTCCCATTGCTGTAACTCAGGAAGTTGAAGGGAGCTGAAGGCTCTGGGTGTTTTCACCATAGGGTTCTGTCTAGAATCAATATGAAATACAAAGGCACTCCTTACAAAAAATACAACATAATTGTTTACACCCATAAGATTGAGTTGTCCCTGTTTTCAGCATAAATGGTGGTAAGCTGTATTCTTTTTCCTCCTTCCACCTCTTAGTTGCTAAATCATATAGAGTATCTATCACTTTACTGATGGTTTCAGAACTCCTTAAACATTAACAGAATGGATGGCTTCCTTCTGTAAGCTAGAACAATTCCTCCAAATGGAAGGAAAAACAAATTGCTTGGACATAATTTTGGCTTTTAATGGCCCATCCCTGGGAGTGTTCAAGACCACATGGGAACAGGCCAGAATTTGATGATCTTTAGGGTCACCTTCAACCCAAAGCATTCTGAGATCTTTTGCTTTTGCCACCCTACATACAGGTTTGCTCTTTAGCTGAAAGCAATCCTTATGAAAATGTGCTTCATTGCATAACTGCAAGGTATGAAATTATCTCTTTCTTCAGTGCCTAATCACATCAAGATCTCACTGAATTCTTGTTCTTTCAGTGAGAATGGAAAGTCCTGACCTGCCTTACAACTTATCCTTATGTTTACACTTATATGCATCCTCCAGTTCTTACAGTTTAAGCCCTGTTCCTGCTTATTTGAACCCAGGAGCAAGAAAGCCATGGAAATCCAATATTTGCCCCCCTCCCTCATCTTTACTGTGGGGTGAATTACCAGGTTGGAGGCTGCAACCCTAATTAACTTCAACCAACAAAATGCATGTCATATAAATGGCACAGGAAAAGGCAATGTGCTGTGTAATCCTGCTACTTGTTTGAATTAAACAAAACTCTTATTTATTTGTACTGATAAAGACTAAGTAAGCAACAACTGCTGAGGCTCAGGCAGAAACGTATCTATGGCATAGAGTGTAAAGTCCTGTTTGAAATTTTCTAATGAATCTCAGTTAGGCACTGGTAGTTTTCATTTAGAGCAAAATAGTTTTTGAAGTCTGTCCTCTTCTTTGCCATTTAATATCACTTAAACAAGGGATTTGGAGAACAGATGTAGCTTTACAAGGCAACTCAAAATGTGTCCTGTTCCATGGCTATCACAAAGGTGCACACAGAAGAGTAAATAACATATGGATGAAGATAAAGAGTGGAATCCTTACCTGCCCTCCTTTAGGCTGGTATTTGATATTATCTGTTGACCCAATTTTGGACCTGACATTCTTGAGGTCAGGTAGAGGTTGATTAATAACTCGTAGCTGCTTTGGAGTGGCTGGAGATTTAGGAGGAGTGCGGATTATGGCAACTTTTTTCTCAGTAGGTACCAGTATTGCAGATTTGGGGGTCCCAGGAGTGTGGGGAGTTCTGGAGTAACTGGGTGTCCCTGGAGTGCCTGGGGTACGGGAGGCATAGCTTGGTGGTGTCCCTGGAGTGATGGCAGTGGAGCCAGGAGTGGTGGGAGTAGAAGTTCCACTTTTTCCCGTCCTGCTACGAATTGGCTCTGATCCTACATTCAAGGAAACAAAAAACAGCTTTAGAGCCACAGAAGGACAATTCTTCTTCCCTTTTTACTCCCAAAACTGCATCCCTATGTGCCAAGTGAGACACAGCTCTTAAGATGGCAGTGCTACTGCTGGAACAGCAGCTTAAATGGGTCTCTGTGTCTTTGCTAATCAACCTGCCAGCAATTACCTTGCCATGAGAGGCTGAACTAATGCCCCAGAGGGACTGAGCTCTCCATTCTGCAACACAGGAGTGCTTCCCACAATATCTCTGTTTCCTGTAAAGCTTGCTAAACAAGGCACATGATCACATTTATTTCCATTTTGGGAAAAGGATGAGAAGCATCCTTGGAATCCAACCTTTGGGACTTGATCCAACCAATTTCAGTGGATCTGGGCAATAAACTAGAAAGCAGTAAAAATTCTAATGATATTCCTAAAATGAAAAGCTATGAGTGCCTGCCTGGTGCTGTTTCTCACACCACTTCTGGTAAACTGCAGATGAACCCCAGGTGGGCATTCCAGTGGTGCACAAGCTATAGATCTGTTTTGTGGATGGGTAGGTATCCTCACATTCAATTGCTGTTTCTCATTAGTGCTGTGAAAGAAAGCCATTACCAGAGGCAACCTTGGGAAAAAGTCACATTCTGCTTAGATTTGCATGCAAGTAAAAAAAAGCCCACTATGTAATTTTGCAGCAGCTCCATTCAGTGTTTATGGCATTGGCAGTCCTTTTCACTGGGCACAAGGATCAGTTTAGCTGTGCTTTCTGCAGCCGTCTCTGCTCTTAAATCTCAAACATAAATAAACAGAAGCTGAGATAGCTCCAAAGTAAAATTTTGCTGAGAATACTTATGGAGAGAAAGATCAAAGTAACTCTCAAAACCTGGGAACCCCAACGCTGAATGAGTGCATATATGCCTTCACTCTTCAAATGTTCAGAAATGAGAAATCCAACGTGCCTCTCAAAAGCATCCAGTGGGACTAAACAGATTCTTATTTGAAGTATTTGCTAATCATTCTGTTTATGCAATGATGGTGGCCCAAACCCAATGCACTCCTGTCTCTGGGGCTCAGGAGGCACTCTTTGCTCTCATGATTCATTAGGCAGACTGAAAACACTCCACTCACTTCCCATTTCCCTGAACAGGTTTCTTTCTTTCCAAACCAGCCCTGAAGGTTCTCACTGTATCATTTGAGACAGGAAGGGAATTATTTTTTTCCCACCTCCCTGCAGGTCTGGTATATTTATTTTTCACTGCCAAATGCTTAATGGCCTCTCGCTTCTGGTCAGGAAAATGGGCTGGTTGCTGTGGCAGCTGGAGGTCACTCTGCTTACAAAGGGTCACTGTTTTACCTTTGGAACATCACTTATGAATTTCAAAGGACTTTTTTTTCAGAATTTAATCATCTACTTCCCTTAAGCTGTGTTAAAAAGGTGAGACTGGTTTCTAAAGAGAGAAGATAGAGGAATTCTTATTGGAAAGCAGGAAGCCACATGTGGGTTCTAAGGTCTGGCTAAAAGTTCTGGGGTTATTTGGTAAATTGTCCTTGTCCTGTAATTTATTTTGGCTTGTGATTTGATAATTTTGGTCCTCATAAAAGGAACCTAGCTGTTTTCGCTATCTTAACTGCCACCAGTGAGTCACTCTGCTAGTTAACAGCTCAATTCTCAGCAGAGATTTTACCCTAGGAGTAGAGCATAGGGAGATAATTACTGGGAAGCAGCAAATTAATGACTGTAACTATCAGGTCTGCTTTTCCAAGATCCATCAGAATATTTCAGGTTGTCTGCTTCAGTTTTGACTCATTGTTTCTTGCTGCTATTTGTAAATGCTCTGTTAAATACCTGACCCAGCTCTAAGCTCCCTGCAAAGGCATTTTCTAATATCAGCAGTCCTCGGTCCCCAGTTTCAGGCACTTGGAATATGAACAAAACCAGTCTGTGGGCTCTGACTTCCAACAGCACACCCCAGACCCACTCTGTGCCAAAAGTAGGGACAATGTGACAACCTAATGAGGTCGGAGACAACCAGAGAGGTAGGAGAAGGTTAATAAGCAAACAAAATAAAGACAACATACGGGTAGTCCGTCGTACTGAAGAGGAAAGAGAAGCTGTGAGGGAGAGGGAGTTCTCCTCTCGGTCCCGGTCTCCTGACACACCTCGCCGAGGAGGGAGGATAGAGGAAGGTCTTGGTAGAGATGAGCGCTTCTCAGGGCTCTTACTTACTCCATCCTAACAGCAGCACAATAACAAAGGTTTAGTTGTCAAAACTCACTCATGATTTCCTGTATTTATACACAGAAGGGGAAACATAACCCTATGGGCCCAGTTTGCTTCTCACACAGGAACCCGAGGGGATCAGTCACCCTCCATGGTCTGCTTCAGCTCCCTGGTGCTTCTTTACTGCATCAAAACATCTTCTGATGTATCCCAAGACATATTCCTGGATCTAAATATGGATGGATCCCACAGTTGGCTCTTAATAAGGAAAAACGTGGGGTTTTAAAGTGCAAGTTGAAAGTAGAAGAACTCTCTAGAGCTCAAATGTAAAACTCCTATGTGAATTTACATGCAAAGTAACTGCACTACTGATGTCCAGAATACACCGTACACTGGATTGGTAGGTGTTTGTGATTCTGCATATTCAAATACTGACCAGTAAATTTCTTATGGAGACAAATTTTTAGCTACAGGTTTTGTTGTTTTTTTTCTGGTTTTCTTTTTTTTTTTTTTTTTCCTGAGTGTAGGATTATAAATTCTGTTGTTTTAAATCCTTCTATAATAAAATGTTTACCTTTTGAAATTAGTGCATACTTTACTAGGGTAAAGTAAAACCCTCTTTACCATTAAGGCAATGGACATGTATGTTAGAATAAATGGACATGTATGTTAGAATATTTTTGAGCTTATGGGATGTGCAGCCAAAGACAGACTAGCATAAGCAGACATTTTTCCTAAAGGCAAATGATGATGGTCCAACTAGTAAAAGACACACAGAGTATGGCATTAAACAAAAAAAATATAAGCCAATGGCAAAATTAATTTTTAAATGGGGATAGTTAACTCACTACAATGTAGGTTTGAAACACAAATGAAATGTAAACATGGAGAAGCTGGAATGGACTGCCAAACATCTTTTTAAATTTATACTGCAATTTCTTCACAAAGTCCTATGCATTGACTGAATTTGGTTCCTTGAGCATTTGGATTCTGCCCTATTCTATCATCTACTGCTGGTAATTAGAATTGTACCCTCCTACACTGGAGACTGATTTCAAAGAATGCTAACAGGTGAAAAATTACATTTTTTTAAATTTGGATGACAAATCAGTCCTGCTGTTCTTTACCACCTACCCATTTGAAAATGGCTGTAACTTCTTGGCAGTTAATGAAGTAGCATCTATATGATCAACAGAAGAAGCTATGTCTTTCTAGTTTATAACTTACTTCACTTACGTTTCCTCTTGAGTATCTCCATTTTTTTCCATTTTGTAGCAGAGATCTTGTAGCCTGCTAATCAGTTTTCCTGCCACTGGATGTAAGTAATCCCACAAGCTCCACAGAGGATTACCCAAATTCAGTGGGCAGATAATGTGTTTCATGGAGATCACCTGTGCATCTCTAACTCTCTTTAGCAACTCTGCTACCTTACCTTAGCATCTGATTTTGAGTCTCTTGGGCCTGCAGAGGAGGGCCGAACAAAATAACTGTCTGTATCGAGAAATGTGGCCCTTTTAGTGGTTAATGAGCAAGCTGAGCTGGGTCTTGGAGGAAGCAATGACTTTGCTCTAGACTTTGAGGCAGGAATCTTTGACAAAGAAGCAGTCTAGTCATGAGAAAACAAACAAAACACAACATTGAAGCTGCACAAAAGGAAAATACATGCAACATGGAGCAAAAAAAAAATACGGCAAGCTATGAATTAATACTTTTCCTGTGTCTGGTAATGGTCTATGCAGATGTGACAATCATGGAAGTTTCAGTTTTGTGTTGACTGAAACTGCCTAGGTCTGGACAGGGTTATTGATTCTAGACTCTGCCTTGTTCTGCAGCTGCTATTTTGGCCTTGTGCCATAAGGAAAAAACTGGTGTCAGGTGTGGAATTTAACCAGCCAACTGCTGGTTGGCTGCATCAGAAGCAAGTGCAAAGCTAAGGAGCACCAAGAGATCCCAGCCTTTGAAGTTGAAATACATCCCTCTTGTTTTATCAATAATAAAACAGTGGGAATCTTAGAAGCAAAGTTACACCAGTATTCCCACAACAGCAGGAGGACAAGACAGGATTCTTTCTTTTGCCACTGTGTACAGACAAAATCCTCCACACACCTCAGATACTGCTCTGTGCATTTGGTGTCACTCTGTAGCAATTAATAAATTTATACTGGCAGTATGGAGTCCTGGGATGAGGAAAGCCATGTATGGTTGAAAGGATGATATGGTATGTTGTTGTGAACAAATACTTATTTGATACCAAATAACTACAATATCCCATTGAAAGAACAATTAAATATCAACAGGACAGACAGAAAAGTCTTTGTTAATACTCAGGAGTACCTTAACCTTACTGCTTTACAAAAAGGAATCTCCTTGAAACAGAATAGGGCTACTTGATTAAGAAACACTTTTTTTATTCCACAGGTATAACTGACGTGATAAAGAGCAATTCAAAGGTGTTACCTTGGTAGTCCTGATTCTCTCTCTAGTCATGAAATTACACATAGGAGCAATCCCAATGGGCCTGTCATTCTGGGATTTGTACTGAACTTTAGCACTGAACTTGGCATTTGATCTCAATCAATTGCCTGGACTTTCCCAGTATTCAGAAAAGGTACATGAGCTGCTTTTAAGTTGCCTTGTTAGAAAATGAGAAAAGAATGGGCTGTCCAGCTCTGGCAGGCCTCTGGCTTAGGCTGGATACTCAGCCTATGGAAAAGTGAGGGTGGTGTGCTGAATGTCATCCATGACACCACCCCATGATTAAGAGGTGCAGAACTGTGTAACAAGCAATTCCAGTCCTACAGTACAGCTGAGAGGAGTTCTATTGGGTGTCATCCTCCAGAACAAGTAGCAAGACAAGAAACTAGGATGGAAGTGCTTTACTAGAAAGAACATATTCCCATAATGAGTTTTGCAATGTATTTATGCCTTTTTTAATACTTATTTTACACCGAGAACTAACAGAAGAAAACTGGTGAATACTTATTTTACACAGAAAATACAGAATATGTGTTTCTGTCAAATCAAAGGCTTTTCCAGACTTTGACTGGTTTGTCATAGTTCAATTTATAGGTTGCATCCATTTGTGAAACTTTGGATCCTGTTTAGAAATCCATGAAGGTATTTATTGATGCTGAAACTGTACGGAAGCAGGGTATCTGTGTTGGTGGTCCCAAGAAGCAGGGATTCTGCAAGCACCTTTCACCTGGCTTTCTGAACTAGAGATAGAACTAAGCACACATTGTTTGAGGCCCAAATCTTCATTCTGTGTTTTTCACCATTTTCAACTTGTATGCAAGAAATTACCCCTAAAATGAGACTGAAAAACGCTTACAGATTAAGATTCTAATCACAGTGCAAATGCTTTTCACTCATATTGCTCAGTGTCCTCTGTGAATCCATGGACAACACTGAGATCTGTCAATGGAACAGGTGGGGAAAAGGCATGACCTTGAGCTATTGAACAGCTCTGGTTATCACAGTCTAGAGTCCCTCCACGTTATTTAGGTAACAAGGCACTTTTTAGCATCAGTAATAACAGCAGAATCTGCCCAAAGCTGGTTGAGCAAACAAAGAAACCGTTTCTCAATCCCTGCAGGAAAACTCCGACTCTATTAGCAATACCTGACCTCTGTTTTAATTTAAGCTGCTGTAAGGGTCAGCTGTCCAGAGGACAAAGATCTATGTAACTCTCACTGAAACTCAGGGATTGCTGAAGTGGGGATGCAGAACCTGCATTTTATTTCAAGGTGCTCCTAACACATGGCACAGGTTTTCATCACCTCACTGTGAACTGCAGGTACACAGCTGCTTCCAGCAGATGGAACTGTTTAGCTTTTCCTGAACTTGTCCTGTGTAAACTGCAGTCTGAACATGAATAACACAACTGATCAGGCTGGATGGTCTAACATTACCAGTGGAGAGGAAAAGGCTGCACTTGAAGGACAAAAAAGCTGAAAACCACAAAGAAACAAAACAACAAAAATAGGGAGAGATCTTTATAAAAACAGAGGCAACAGCAAGTCACAGAGAAAATGTCCAAGAGGGGTGTGTGTGTGGCAACCAGAGAGGCAAGACAAGAGGGAGAGGAAGTAAAAAGATGACAGCTTTGTGATCTGAGCAGTAATGTAAGGGGCAGGAATAGGAAAGGTATGCAGACAGATAATTTCACAGAATGATTTTGCAGGGCTTGTACTACAGCACTCCATAAACACTGAACATGGGCAAGTATTGGCTTCTCTTGTGCAAGTGTTGATGTCTGTGAAAAAAAGACAGTAATAAAACATGCTCAGACTCAGCCCAGAAACCTGCCCCTATCTTACTCACTGTGCTTGTAAAGAAGCTCTAATAGTTTCTCAGGTATGAGCTGGAATGGGTCAGACCTGAAAAACCATGGCTCCTCCAAAGCCTCCAATGGATAATACTGCACTCAGCACTACCAGTTTTATATGATTCATAAACAAGGTGTAGCAGTTCATGAGCTTTTTGCTCCCCGAAGAATTGAGAGTCTGGTTTAACAACTGAAAGAAATCACCCATGGAATATACTAGGAAATATATCAGGAAATTCAGAGAAATTCTAAAGAACTTCTAAATTGTTAATGATGGGGGATAGTCCTGCTCAGGGCCAGGAGTTGGACTCAATGATCCTGATGGGTCCCTTACAATTCAACATATTCTATGACTCTACGATAATGACAAAGTGTTGTGCTGCAGATGTGAATGAATATGTGTTATTGTCTTGGAAAAAATAAATGCATAGGGGAGAGTGAATGGAGGTTGGTTCCCTGGAGATTTTGGAGGGATGGGACAGAGTGCAGGGTCAGCAAGCAGCAAGGGAGTCTTTCCTTAAGAGAGGCAGACACAGGAAGCAGAGAAGGCTGTAGAGCAGCTGAAAGCAAGGCAAGGCAAGGTTATGTGACAGATTATAACACAGACAGTGGCCCAGGGAGTGGCCATACTGAAAGCACTAAATCACGTGTAATTTCTACTGTGTAACTTCTACACCGGCATGGCCCCTGCAGAACACTGGGCTATGGAATGATGCACCAGGAGACATCCAGCAGTTCTGGGGAAGGGATTCTGCCTACACTGCAGTCAAGCAAGGTGACAATTCAAGTTGGGTGCTGCAGGAAGGGCCAAGATATGCAGCTACCCTACTGAATGGTCTGGCTCAAAATGCTAACCAGTCTGTGTGCCCTCTAGGGATCTGCAAACTATCACCATCTACCACTTGAGACTAGACCTCAGAAGTTATTCAGGAAAGGTGGTTTTAATTATCCTTTTAAATGAATAATGAATATGGTGAACAAATTTTAAATGGAACACACAATTACTTACTGAATTAACACAAAAAAGATGTGAAATAAGGGCAAAAGGAGATTATAAAGATGAACAATAAGATGATTTTACTCACTGAGAGTTTTTCCTTTGCTTGTTTAAATACAGCAGGAGCCTGGTTTGTTTCACCACCTGCTGCTGAGAAATCCAAAGAAAGACTTGATAGTTAAAGACAGTAATAATAAGCATTTCCATTTAGTACACTTGTTAGACCAACTTAAAAAAAATGTGCAAAGCAAATACTTTGTGGATTACCCTCAGTGAACTGTATGCAGACATTTACTTGCCTGAAAAAAATTCTGTACTTATCTTACTTGAGGTAAAATGGTATTCCATGTGTTTTGAACAAAATGAAACTTTATATTCATGTTCCCAAAAGTCTATGAACTAAAAGAAAAAAGTTCCAGAAACAGCTAACAAATGTAAGAATTTCTGGTCAATTGTCAGTCAACTTAGCATCCTGATTTTCAGGACTCTCTCCTAAAAATCAGGCTCCTTTAAATCATCCACAAATTAAAATTTTAAGAGATGCCTCTATAGTCACCACTTTCGAAATATAAGCCAACATTCATAATGGAGAGAGATTCACTATTGAATTATCATCCTAATTGTGTCAACAAGGTCAGAATGTCCTGGTCAACTAGGCTCTTCAGAATTTAGAAATTTAAGGTTTATCTGGGACATCAAGAATATTAATTCATTATTTCATTTATATGAGACAACATGGTTTGAGGTAAGAACCTTCTTTTGGACTTCAAATCCATGTTTTTTTAATGGGGAAGCTTTTTTGGAAAGCAGGTTATTAGCCTTCTCAGAAGTGATGTGCCACTTAACAACTAGGTATGAAATCTTCTGGCACCTGTGCCAGGATGCCTTGAGTAAAAGCAGAAATAGGACAACAATCACAAATTGCAAACTTCTATAAACCCAACTCAAAAACCAACCCTAATTCCTCATCCAGGAAAGGTGAGGTTAATTTTTCCCTTTTCTCATGCAGCTCCCAGGCATGGTGAGGCTATCCCTGGTTTTGTGTCACACTTCCTGCTCTACCCCAAGGTGTAGGAGAGAGAACTTGTGAGGAGAAAATGAATATGCAACTGCATACTTCAGTTCTTCTGAATTTTTAAGAGAGGTAAGTACAGCAGAGCCTTCCAGTGTCACATTTTACCACAGCTGGTTTGGGGCTGGTTTCCATCTCTTCTAGATAACCACAAACAGCTTCTCTGCTCCTTCCCTTGGAATTTGACCCTAACCAGTCACCACTGTGAGGTGCAAAAAAAGCTTGTGCCACTTGTGCCAATGAGCCTTGTAACAACCACAACTTCTCCACCTAATTTCTACAGGTCCTGCTGTTGGCTTCAATACATAACAAACATGTTTCAGCTCAGGGGGTGACTCTGGAACTGAAAGCAAGAAAACAGAAGCATATCATTGTCCTGGCCTTGCCTCCAAAAATACTCCTCTGAGAACACAACTGCAACAGCATCTCACAACCACCAACAAAACACAGGCCAGACTGGGGATTTTACTCATGGAGCTACACTAGTCAAGGCAAAGACTTCCTAACTCTCTCATCAGTTTCTTTTTGCAAATTCTTTTTCAAATGGCAAGGACAAGTCTCTCAAAAAACAGTCCCTTCCTCATGGATATGGTGCTCTAAGTTACTGGTATTTGCCAGTGCTTACCAGTGATGTGGGGATTTTTTTTCAGGTATTGAGGGGCATTAGGGGAAAGATGTACTTTTCTGGGCCATTGTGCAAAACATAAAAGCAAATATTAACTTCTTTTGGTAGACATCTGTATCTTATGACTGGACATTTTTCATTCTGAAGTCATGATAAATGCAGTGTGGAGATTTTAACTGACTGCAACACACTCAGACCTCTGTAGACTACACTGCCAAGAACTTTTGGGGGTTTCATTACCCAGGCATCACTAAAGCTGACAAGATGACTCCAAACAGGATGCACTGACAGTCAAAACTGGCTTCAAGAAATGGTGCTGTATTTCACATAAAAAGAAAATGGGACAATGTCCCGCTAGATTCCAGATCCTGGAAAGTCCTGGATGACACAAGCTCAGGGATATGTAAATTAAAAAGTGACCACCAGCACTCTTAGAATATCACACAGCATTGCAGTCTTTCTTATGCTCTCCCCCCATGTCTCATCAGGAAGTATAAAAACGGGAGATAGAAGAAAATAAGGCATACTGTAATTTTTCCAGCCACAATGAGTGTGCTGAAACAATCTAAAAAATATTTCTGAGCACATTCTGGCATGGTTCCAGCTCCTCTGCTTCAAAGCCCCAAGTTCAAGCCACCTTTCTGAAAGTTTTATGATCAATCTGGGTCCATCATTTTGGTTGTTCTTCACCTCAGGATTTAAATAAGGGAGGTAGTTTTTCTATTATATTTCTTAATTTGACTAATACATCTGCTTCATTGAGTATTTCAGTGAGAGAGAAAAAACCTCTGAGATTTGCCAAGGCAGCACATGTTTCAGGCACAGGGCAGATTTCCTCATCCATATCCATTGTATGATTCAGGTCTCTTTGGTATCCTACAGGTCAGAAGAGTTCAGAGGAGGCAGTGCTAGAGTACCTGAGGACATGACAGCACTGACCACACAGCTGTAGAAATGTAGGTTGTAGTTGAGAACACAACAAAGCCAATGCCTTCCCCCCACCCATGTCCACAGCTTACTGAACCCCCTGGGGCTTTTTTAAGAACATGTGAATTGTGGGTTGTAACTTCTGAGTTACCAAGCTGTGCTTCAGCAAGAGGCAGCAAGGAAAAATGTTTTAACTATTTTTAAAAATTCCTCCCTCTTGGGCAGTTCTGGTTCAGAGTGCAAGTTAGGACAGCCCAGAAGCTGCAAACTGAGGAGGAGCCATCAGTACAACACAGAGGGGACTGAAGCAGCTTTTCCCCTCCTGAGAGGGGGAAGTAAAAGGATGAGACTCTGACAGGAGCAAGGGGATGGGATCGTTAGTTCTGGCGTCCTAATGGAACACAGCCAGGATACAATCCACACTTCATGCAGCAGAGGCACGATGCTAAAGCTGCTCTAATGGAACCATCCTCTTCCTGCATGTTCACTGCTCAGACCTCCCTGCTGGGGCTGCGCTACATTCACAACAGGAGTGACTGGTGCCAAACTGCAGGGCAATGACTGCTCAGGGACACTTTCACTACTGCTTGGCTTAACCATATGATGGGTAATGAATCTTCCTGGTCATTTCTAGGCTGTGAGAAGATGCCTATGCACTTCTGCACAGCTGTGCATGGCTCTTCTCTTATTAGCCCTAAGTCCAAACAACCATAGCATGTGGCTACGTTACATGACAGAAAACCTGGCCCCTTTTAGCAGTTTGTTTTTCTTTAAGATCAAAATGAAAATCAAGATGCTGATCCTTCCACTTTGAACTCATAGGAACCATGAATAATATGTGAAAATGCTGGAAGAGTTATTTTGGTCTTCCAAATAATGATACACCTATGAAGTTGTTACAGGAATCATTTTTTTCTTCATCTTCCTCTACCGAATATTAAGGTTTTTGCTTGGAATGCATTTTGCAGTGTGAGCCCAGATTTCTTCTCTCTCAGCTCCATGCTGCATGTGGCTGGATTCTCCCTGTGGATTTTGACTGTACAGCATAAACATCAGTGACAGATTGGGAATTGTCAATGCAGGTAACATCAATAAACAAAATACAAGTCTGAAACACTTCTTATTATGCATGAGAGTAAAAAAGCAGAATAATGGAAATGCATACCATGGTTTAAGTTGCCAACATTTTCCCACCAGAAAAAAAAAAAAAGCATAACTTAAAATTTAAAAAAGAAAAGAAAAGAAAAAAAAAAAAAAGATGAGTAGAGATTCCTAGAATACCACACTCTAAGCATGATGCCAAGTTACAATCACAGCACTTGGAGGCCCAAGCAATGACAAGCACACATGACCATGGCCTCCATCAAACAAGCAAACAAATACCAGGAAAGAAAGAATAAAAGAAAAATGGTACAAAACACTAAAAAAAGCAATACTATTTGTGAAGATTGATACTCTTGGAGGAAAAAAAAAAATAGAGAAGCTGCTAGAGCTATGACATTTACAAAAGAAAAAGTCTATGTTTGCCAGCCACATTGCATAACTGAACAGAACGCAGTCACCTGTCTGCTTCCGTTTAACACAGGAGAGATGAGTTGGTCTAGTATATTTGATAGCAGGTTTTAAAATTATTTTCCTGGAGGGAGAGTGGGCCTGAACTTCAGTTTTTTTAGCAAGTTCAGCTTTCTTATACACTGCTATGGACAAAAAGAACACAGAAACACAGAATCAGAAAAAACCCAGCAAACCATTTTATATGATCAATACACGTCAAGTGTCAGGCCAACTGCCCCACAGCTCCAACCCAACGCATTGCTTCTTCTGAGGGGAACAAATCCTGTTTTGGAAGAGGGGGAGCACTGATGCATTGGCTCAGAAGTATTACCCAGTGATCAGTGGGGATGTCTACAATGAAATAGGACCAGTGGAGCAGTGAGCCTTGGACATGGCTTCTCACACAATTGTACAACATCTCATTAAAAAAACACTATCATTAATAATGTCATGGTGCACATCATCTACAACAGAGTAACCAGACAGTATTGTAAAATAGTAAGAAAATTAAAACAAAAAATTGTAATAGGAGTGTGAAATGAACCTTTTTTCCTTCTCACTTCATCTCTGGAGAGTGTGCTAGGTTCCTTTTTAGCTATTTTCCTTTCAGGAGTAGAAATCCTGCCTCTCCCAGTTTTAAAAGGTTTCTCTTTTTTATGCTTATCAAGAGATGATCTTCGCAATTCTCTCTCTGCTTTCTCCTCTTTAGGAACAGTCTCTAACTGTTCAGTCATGATGCTCCTATCATCATCTGTAGGATCAGAGCAAATTACAACAACAAACAAAAGATTAGTAAAAAATGTTAACAGTACTTCAGAGGAGCAGGGAAAAAACTGAAGACAAAAGTTGAAGACAGAGCAGATGATTAACTTTTTAAAAAGCAAACTATTTTTACCATTTTTCTGAAACATGCTGGGATTACTATTATAACTGCAATAATTTTGCTTTTCAATCATTAGGATTTGGAAGCAAAAATATTCAATAGACAAAACAGAAAGGATAATGCACACCTTGAGTGTCTGCCCAGAGACTGTCTGTGTCCATGATGGAGTCATCAATTGTTGTTTCATCTTTGTAATCATCACACGTCTCTGTTTTGTAGTTAGTGAGCAGGATTTCTTCTCTCTGTGGCGAAGCAGGAGCCTCTCGGGAGCCTTCCTTGGGCTCAACTTCCACTTCTTCAACATCCAGCTCCTCTTCAGCCTGGGAGTCTCCTGTTTCAATGTCCTCCTGCTGAGTAGCAGCAAAGCGCACACTGTGAGAAGCAGATTCACCCTCATCAACTGTTGTCTGCACCACTGTGATAAAGTCATCCTCCACTGTCACCACTGACTCAATAATGCCTTTCAGTTCAGGCAGTGCTTCTGGGCTACCCTTGGCTCCCATTTCTTCTGTAGCAGGCTTGCCAAAGTCTGGGGGCATTTCTGATACAAGATGCTCTTTATCCTCTTCTTTTGCTTCTTGCCCTGCTTCCACCTCTTCTTCCTCATATTCTTCCCCTTTCGAGGCCCCAGCTGCCAGTTCACATGGCAGCAGCTTTTGTGTTTCCACAGGTTTTACAGCAGTATCAGGAGTCTTTCCAGCTCCTTCAGTAAGCTGTGGTATGCTCTCCATCTGAATCTCAGCAGGCTCCTCCCGGAGAGGCTCAGCTTTTGGAAAGAGGAGCTCCGCAGCAGTCTCCTTAGCTGGTAACTGTGTAGGCATCTCTTCCCCAGACACGGGAGGTTTTGGATGTTCTGCTTTGGTATCCTCTGGTTTCACAGATTCTCCATTCAAACTTTCTTGGGCTTGATCATGCTCTCCACTAGATTCATAAGATTCCTCCTTATCAACTGCCTCTTGATGTACCAGATCTGGCTTAGGTACTTTTTCCTTAATTTCTGTTTCTGACAGTTTGGTGCTGTCCTTCACATAACTAGGCTCGGTCTTGGAAAGTAGATCTGCGTCCTTTGCTTCTCTGGAGAAGATGGTCTCCTCTTTCTGCTGAGTGTCTTTGGGTTCAGGCTCTGCTTTTTTAAGAGAGGCTTTGTCCATCCCTAAAGGAAGTGAAACAGCCTCACTAATTTTAGTTTCTAACTTACTCTGATATTCTTGGTCAGCTCTCCTTGCAGCCACCTCCATATCATGCTTAATAGCATTGTAATCTGGTTTAACTGGAGCTTCTACCTCAGCTAGTTCAGGAACAACACTAAGAGTCTTCTCCTTCTCCATCAACAAACAAACAGAATCCCTTTCTATTGCTAGCTCTGAAGCAGAAATTCTGTCATACATTGTATCGGCAGGTAAATGAATTTTACTAGCCACGCTTTCTTCTTTCCTTTCTAACATTGCCTCAGCTCTTGTCTTCTCTGGTTCTGCTCCTTTAATGGGACAGACCTCTTTAGAGTCAACTTGTTCTTCACTTTTTTCCAGCACAGTATCCAGTTTCTCTTTTTTTTCCTCCTCAAAGTCCCTCACTAGAATGGACTCACCACGCTGACCTATGTCTTTTTCACTGAGGAAGTCTTCTTTTGATTTTTCAGCAGCTGCCAGCTTCACTTCTATTAAAGACAAGTCAGGAGCGAGGCCACGTCTCAGTTTTTCATCTGTGCCTTCGTAGAAGGGACAGGTTTCACTTGTTAAATTCTCACTGTCCTGAACTGGAGAAGGGAGTGGTACTGTGTACTTATTGAAAACACAGTAGCCCAAGTCTTCCAGCTGACTTTCAGCTTTTAGAATTACATGGTTTTCATTTGTCACAGGTGGCAGAGCTGTGCTGCTGTCTTCCACAACAGTGTCAGAAGGAACTGACTTCTTCTGTGCCACCTCAGCATCTGCACTCACAGAGGCTAATCTAGATCTTGTCCCTGCCAAGTCTAACATTTCAGGCAGGTCAGGAGCCAGGACAGCCCCATTTTTGTAGTAATCTTTGGCCTGGAAAGATGGTTCAGCCAAGGTCTCAGGCTGGACTTTTTCTTCTACCGTTACTTTTTCTTCTTCTATGTGCTCATCTTCTTCTCTACTCTCAATGGGGAAGCAGGGGGCCTTCTCCAGTGCTGGTGTGGTTGCTGGCAAGTAGTCATCACCTTCATCCATACTTCCACTAGTGTTAGTTAGAATATCTGAAGCAAGGGGAGAAAGATCATGTGCACGACCAAAACTAAATCCTAGGGCTATTGAATCCAGACAGGACATAGGCAAGTTAATGGACATACTTCTTTGCTCAATTGCAGATCTGCCCCCAAGTCCCAGGCTCCTGCTCAGAGTTAGGTCATCTTTATTTTTACTGTGAAGTTCTCTCTTATCCCCATAGACTTTGGGGTCAATAGTGAACATTCTTTCTGTTGGAGAACTTGGTTCTTCAGATGTGTCTGGCATGTAGCTCTGAGCCAGGGTACTGTATCCCATCTCACGATGCTGATTGAATTCTTCCTCTTCCTCCCCTTCTTCATCTTCAGGTATTAGACGACCTCTCTGATAGGGCTCATATTTACTCTCTTTAGTGTCACTCAGCTCATAGTAATCACTGCTTTGTTTCAGTCCATCTGCTTTGAAGGCTTCCTCTTTCAGAGCAGAGGTTTCAAAATACTTCGACATTCCTGACTGATCCTCCTCTTCTTTTATTTGATGAGGAGCTGAAACACTTGTCTTATCCTCCTCAATATCTTTTTTAACATCTTTCTCTTGAGAAGCTTCAAGAGTAGGAGTCTTCTCAGTGGTTAAACCTGGTGCTTCAGGAGCTTTCTCTGTTACTCTGGATAACTGAGTGCTATCAGGGTGCTCTATTGTTTTCTCAGGGGTCACTTCATGGCTTAACTTAGCTGGGGGTACCTGTGTGCTTTTCTGCACCTCCTTCTTCACATCTGCTGCTGTTGAGAGCCCACTTTGGTCCATTTCTTCTTCTGCTTTGAGAGTATCAGGTGACTTTTTAGCTTCACTATCTTTTTGAGAGTCTGTTTTCTCTAGGGAAAGTGTCTTAACTTCTGATTTTGGGGCAATTTTACTATCATCTAATATTCGAGCCTCCCCTTTATCAAAGAAGTCATACCTTTCTTCCTCATCACTCTCGTCCTTAGTCATGTCCTTTTCTTCTCCCCATGGAGGGATTTTTGGGGTGCTTGGAGTTTTCAATCCATCTACAGTGACTGCTGAGATTTCTGGTAGAGAAAATGTCCTGTCTCTGTGGATCTGTTCATCTTTACCGAGATCTTTGGCAAACAGTAGGTCTGCAGGTTCCTGACGTGTTTTGAAACCGTCTTTGAGTGAAAGCTCCTGAGGGAGAGCAGGGGATGGGCCTGAAAGAAGTTCACTTTTGGCTGCTTCTGCCTTGGGTTCTGGTAGCAATAGAAAACTTTCACCATGGCTGATGGCACCACCTTGGATATCTTTGAGGTTGTCTTGAAATTTGTTAGCCATGACTTGGTCAGTTGATGAGGGCACACCTGCAGTCCTCTCTTCCACCCTGCTCTCTTCAGGCAGTTGAGATGACAAGAGCTCTTGCTCTTGAGGTGCAGGAGGCTTAGCAGCAGGTTCTGCAAAATTGGCTTCCCCCTTCTTCTGTGAATCAGCTTTCAAGATCCATTCTGATGGAGGTGAAAGAATTTTTTCTTTGTCTTTGCTCTCTGAATCCTTTTTATCTGTAGCCTCTGTTTTTGCTGACTGTGGGACTAAGGCATCATATTTAGGTTGCTCAACAGTCTTACTGTCTTTCCCAGATTCACGCTGCTTTGTGTCTAATGGTTCTGCTGCAAAAGGGCATGTGCCCTCCTGGACACGGAATTCCATCTTCGTGGCTGCAAGTAAATCTGAAGTAGTTTGTTTGGGTTTTATAGCAAAATTATTTAAAGCACTTACAGGCAGGCAGTCATGTTGCTTACAACATTTTGGTATGAATGATGGAATGGAAAGGGAGAAAGATATGAGCATGCAGCAAGGCATCTGCCTAGAAATATGCTTTAAAGTATTAAATACCAGTTTCCTATCAATATATAAGGTTTTATAAGGAAAATGTGAGTTGTACAGATATAAATGTGAGCACTGAAATGAGATGATTAAATGTATATTCTTTGTCTTCATGATTTGTATACAACAGCAAAACCACAACCAACCTCACTTCATTAGAAGTTTTCTGGACTCTGCAGCTTATGTTGGTTTTGTGTTAGTGAAGTCTGCAACTTTAAAGGAATCAATAGTATCTTTGTGTGTTGCTGATATTTAAAGCATACATAGTTATACATTTCTATGTATTTTATGCATTTTTCTCCTACATGCAGCCTAGAGATAATACCTGCAAAGGGTTTTGCAAGTTTCACAAGAGGCTGGTTTTTTAACTGTACCAGCTTACAACACTCACTCTTGTCCAATGACCAAAATCTCACTGCTGTCACCAAACTAGCATGTGGAGATCAGCCTACTGATTTAATATTAATTAAGCAAAAGACCTATTAATACTCCCAGACCTTGAAGGTCTGGTCTTCAAAATGGCTAGTCGCCTACCAACAGCTGTAGCTGAAGTCAAATAATACTCGGCATGTTTCTGTGACTCTAGATCCGGCCCTAATTAATTTAATTTGAAACTAAAAAAGGTACTCTTATACTCTGCCACTTTATTTTCAGAGTAATACCTTGTTAAGCTCTTTTAATACCACTGTTAATCATTAATAGCTTGCTTTTTAATGTCCTGTGGAAGATAATGATACCTATGTCGTTTAAATCTTCCTGTAACTGAAAATAGGAAAAGACTGCAGAATGTGGCATATCTTTCTGCACTAATCTGTAAAATAAGTTTTAGGAGTTTTTTCTAAAGCTTGTTACAACTACATTGGGCCAATTCTGAATTACCATGGAGCCATCTTTTTGCTTTGATGAATCTGTTTTTAGAACAATTAGTATCGAAGTACATTAATACAGAGTGAAAAAAGCAACTGCCATTCTAAAATCTACAAGTAACCAAACTAGAAATCTACACCTACAGCAATTTTGCTCCTTTGTATTTCTACATTTGGTGACTGACTTGCAATCCCCATGAAGTATAAAGCATGGCCATTGGGCTGATGTCACAGGAATGAAATAGCTAGATACTGCTTTTCTCCATGTATCCTACTATCCAATGGCATCAAAGCCATATTCTGCGTGCCAGAGGAATTCAGTGCTCTTCAGCTGGGCCATTTAGAAAATAGGCCTCCTAAATGCAGCATTTCTTAGCCAGGTAGGAAGTGGGTACATCACTACTTCACACAAGGTGTCTTTGCACCTTGTTCCACTGGCTGAAGAGAAATACCATTAAAAGAAAAACACTGAAGCCTAGTTCTTAGGTACTGAAAGATGACTGCAGTAAATATTTTGTTCAGAGACTAAGTCTAAACTTCACTCAGTACACCCAGTCCTAACCTTCACTTTGGAGGCAAACATCCCAGTGGAAGTGATGGAGATTTTGCCTAAGAAGGGCACTCCAGCAGAGTTAAACATTTGTAATAAGGTGACACACACAAATAATAAGAGTTCTGGCAATGACTGAGGAGAGGAGGGGTGGATTGCAATGGATGACAAGGGTATGATATAAGAAGCAATAGCTTTAAGGAAGCTAAACCAGAATGCACTGAAGCACACACATAAAAACCAAACCAACCAAACAAAAAACCTGCACACTGCAAATGAAAACATTTCTGCAGTTTAAGCATCTTTATGTCATAGTCAAAGGCGGCAAATCTGCTGTTTGAAAGAAATGCAGATGAACCTCTGCACCAAAAAGAAAAAAAAGTACATAGATTAGCAATGTGACTGGCAAACACATCTGAGATGGGGAAAAAAGGCTTACACAGAGGAATAAGCTTAGCTGCAAAGCATATTTTATCATGGCAAAGTAAAAAACTCAGGAATCAGCCCAGCGGTGGGAAACCATGTTGTCATAGAGCACCTACACAATCATATTATCCACTACACAGTAACAAGAGCAGTCATATCAATAAATGGGAAAAACAGAAAATAAAGCAAGGCTTGGAAAGCACTGGAGAAAGCTGGAGAAGGATTTGCCGGCAGCCAACACATGCAAACCTAGGCAAGACACACCTTCCTCAGCCAAGGAAGGGGGTGTGTCTTTCAGGAATGCTCCCACCACAAAGGTCACACTCTCTCTGCTGGATGCCACACTTGGCACTTTGTCCTCGTGACACACTGAACCAGAATCCCAGTGACCCTCACAGGGGCCCTCTGCCTGGTCCAAAGGCCTAAGGGGCCTCTGCTCTTTCCCCACTTGCTTCCCAGGAAGAGCAGCAGGTTTCACTTCCACAGCCATCGGACTCTTTACTGGTTCTTCTTCTTGGGGATGGAAAAAACAGGTGACATCAACACCAACAGTAAACACCAAGCCCACAGCTGAGCAGGATTGCTTTTACATAACCCTTTCAGGACTGCATTTACATAACACTTTCAGCTCAATAGTTTCGATTTAAGTCTGTAAAGGACTGCCAGTATCCAATTCATTTTAGCCATCAAGGAACTGAATTTCCCTTAGAGGAAAAAAACAAACCAAAAGCCTGCCTCCCCCCAGACAAGCATATTTATGCTGTAAGATGAGAGCTGAAAGTGTTTTACAGACAAACCTCTCCCAAGGATGACACTGGGTCAAACAGTCATTGGAAATGGAGATGGAATGGAATGATGGATGGCTCTGACAACACTAATGCATCAATAAGCTCAAAGTACACGGACATTTTCTAATAAATGTGTTGTTTAGTCCAGTACAAGACATTCAGCTGAGGCAGAGGAAGGTATGAGGCATTGATTTCTTTCCACTGACCTTGATAATACAGACTGCTGAATGCCAGCAAGTCAACCTATTGTATGAATCCTGGATTTGGCAAAATACTGAGAACTTCCAGTCATAACAGGCCTTATGCATGGCTAATAATTAATGGGTTTTGCAAGATATCTGCCAAGATTCCTAAACTGAATGGATTTATAAACTATTTCTCCCTTGTGCTGTCTGACATCTGAAATCTGTATGTGAAAATCACTATTTTAACACAAGGACCTTTTCATTTTCTTTGCTGTTTCCCCACTTAGCCCCAGGCTCATCATCAAGTCAAAGAAACCAATGAATGCAACATAACTGTTTGTTCATCCAAATTTCTAAAACATGTCACTCAGCCTATAGGCTGTTAGGTTCAGTATAGTAGAATCAAGAACAGTCTTTGCTTGTACCATGGCAGAAGAATTATTAGAAAAATCTCCATTCCAGGCTTGCACTCCTGCCACTGCCACTCAGATAAAAAATACTGTGCACTGTTAGTATTCCCTCTGGTAAAAAGTTAGGATTAAGTGTGAATCCTTTGATTCAGCATTATACCCAATGAGCTGACCAGCAGCCATGATGCAGGCAGACCTGGTGACATCCCTGAGTTTAAAATGCGTCTCATAATCAGGCCTAGAACAAAGCAGTTTCAAATCTAGCAGTGGCTATATCCAGCCTCTTGGAATTGCATGGGCTTTGTTCTTCTCCTGAGATTGGCCCAGTGAAAATCAATCATCCATTTCAGCTATGACCTTAAAAGTATGATTTAAGGAACATAAACACTATTTAATGCTGAGAAAATATCACTGGGTAAGAAAAACACATTATTCATAACATAAAATAGTTAAGGTGAGATACTATATCTTAAATGAACAGAAGCCAGAAGATTCAGAATCAGACCTGGACCAATGCCTGAGCATTGTAGAAATACTTGCACATGGGCAGACTGTAAAAGTAGCCTTGCAGGACAACAGGTCTCCAGCTACAAAAGATCCTGACTTGAATAACTTGCTTGACTTTTATTTTTCTGATTTTATGTACTTTTATAGGTGCATACCTCTCAATTAAAAAATGCTAAGGAAAGCCTCTTTTTTCTCCCCCACATAGGTGTTCTGAGAGCTTACGCTTTAACCAGAGGCAGATGATACGAGTGAAAAGGAAGCTGCCCATGAACTAATCAACCTGTTATGTACAGCTATAGGCACACAGTTAAAGCAAGGCTTCCCCTGTGATTTTTATATCTCCCTACCTTTGGTTAGACATGCTGACATAAACAATCTTCAATTATCAGTGCTGATCTCCTACTGATGCTGTTACAATTAGGATTTCCTTCTGTAATTATCCTGTTAGTTCTGAACAACTGTGCTTTTCTTAAAATGAACCAGGGACCAGTTCCAGGAAGATAGCTCCATCCTCCTGAGATATGAACCTTTAGAAGACCCGGTACCATTTTTTAATTCAGCTTCCAAGACTGAGTGCTGTGAAATGAAACATCATCTACTTCACCAGTGAGAAGTCAGCTGTTCTGTTAGTCACTGAAAAAGATTCTCCCTTGATTTTACTTTTACATAGCCCCTACTGACAAAATACTACTTACTGATGTGCTCAGGTCATAAAAACAGGAGGTGCAGAGGGCCTTTCTTTCCCTCCATGTTTGCAGTCAGCTGGCACAATACAAATAGAGTGTGTCCACAAAACAAGTG
The DNA here is from genome assembly GCA_009812075.1 of Sialia sialis. Classification (NCBI taxonomy): domain Eukaryota; kingdom Metazoa; phylum Chordata; class Aves; order Passeriformes; family Turdidae; genus Sialia; species Sialia sialis. The sequence goes on from VRYO01002326.1 coordinate 4,639,173, forward strand.
AAAATCAAACATGACCCAATATGGCCTGAAATTACCTATGTACACCTGTGTAAAACTCACTTCACCTGCTGGAGAATTAAAGTCCTTCCAGGGCTATCTTTGGTATAGACACACTTTTCCCCCATTGTGTAAACAATTACTTCCAGTAGCAATATTTTGGCCTACTCTGCATACTGTTCTTGGCAGTATTTCTCTGGCACAAAGAACAAATTAGCTTTCAATTCTTTTAACTAGCTGTTCCTTTCACTTCTGCTATAAGCCAGGATTGAAAAACACGAGCCCTGATTTAAGTGGGAACCACGGTTACGCTGATCTCAAAGCTGCTCATGCTGCAGCTTTTCCTAGATGTGGAGAGACTCCTGGAGGGCTGTCACTTCCATCTGGGGAGAAAATACAACTAGGTTTCCCTCCCAAGAAGGCAGCAATTCCAGGCACATAAAGAATGGAATGGATGGCAGGTGAGTGGAGGATAAGAGGAACCAAATGGGACCATGCTCAGTTCACCTGCATCATGGCCCAACAAGAGCTCTGTGCTCTTCACTGTGGCACTGGGGTGTGTACTAGAGCCAGTCCACTCTGAGCTGAACAAAGGGTGTTCATAGTACTCCTCATCCGAATTGCAGGGCTCCTCCTGGGGCACAGACACTGAAATGGAGGGGGCCAGGTGCCTACGCCACTCCCTGCTGGGGCACTGCTGGAGCAGCCCCACCTTATCCTCCGCCCCTGCATCTACAAACAGACACACAGACAAAGGCTGGAGGACAGACAGACAGACAGACAGACATAGGAAAAAAAACCAGGATGGACACATGCTCCAGCAGCACCAGCCAATATGTCATGCTGGAGGGGATGACACCAGCCAGGCTACGGGTTAATGCAGGATGGAAGAATGAGGCAGTTGTGCATTTTAACACATGGACCACGTACCTGGCCCTTTCTACTGGTTCTACCAACATCAGAAACCAATCCTAGGAGTAAGTGAATTTCAAAACTACACACTAATTACTTACTGTGCACAAATCACATCTCATAACTCACACTCACACTATATGTATTACACACCTGACTGAACTAAAAACCTCTGACATAGTTGTATTCCACATAGTCATCAGATTTAGTACTCAAAAGTGTAAAATTTAAAAAGTCATTTAATTAAAAAAGAAAACCAGCTTATATTTTGGCCAATTGTGGCTTTATTTTTCATTGCATCTGTTTAAAAACTCCCGCTTTTCCCTATAAATAAACAGCATTTAAACAACAAAAATGCCCTTCCCCAAACAGCTAGCTACCTTTTTTCCCCTGATAAAGGCCACAAAGTGCTGCTCACAGCAGTCTCTGTTAGTCCTATATTTTATGCTGTTGTGTCATGTTTCCATGGGTGAACTAGCTCCCACCTCAGTGATTGCTAATGCTTTGGAATGACAAGTTTATTTCCATCACTGTAGCCTTGCAGAAAATCACATCAGTGGGACTACACCAGCTACTGACAAGTACAGGGAGGGGCAGTTTGAGTTGTTTTTGCAAGACAAAGAAAAATAATACTGCCCAATGAAAATGCCTGGTCTACCACCTCATCTGTACAAGCCTAGAGGGGAGACTTGGGAACTCCTGTAGGCTGAGGAGTCCTCTCATCACAAATAAAACTATGAAAAACTAAACATCTAGTGCTAGAGAAAAGATGTTTAAGTCCACTCTCAGTGTATGACAATGGTAGTTTGATGAACACTGATTCACAGGGTGCCTGAAGCAGATGCAGCTCTTCCACTGGATTTCCTACCAGCTTCAAGTACAAGCCCATACTTTGTGTCCCTATCTTTCTAAAGGCAATTATAACTCACAGGATTTCCCCCAGAGCCACCAGAATTTTCACTCTTAGATCCAAAACACTAAGTCAGAAATGCTTTAACACAGGCAGTGTTAACAGATCTCTGTGTGAGATGCCAAAACAATATGGCTCAGGAGTGTTACCCTAACTGTGATTACCCAAGCCTTGGAAACAATCTTGATCCAAAACAATCCCATTTATAAGAGCTCTAAGGTGCTTTCTGGCTAGCAACATTAAGTTTTAAGCTTCTTTCTATAGTATATCATGGCAAAACAACCTCTGTGTCTTTACAAAAAGCTCCTCTGCTTTCTCAAGTAACTGCCAGCACGTGTCCTGTGATGTCATGGCATGGATTTTTTCTTCCTGGAAAAGGACTGCTGTAGGAGAAACCCATTCAGGCTCAATCACCTCCCAAAAGGAAGCAAAAGCAGCAAGAAATGCCAATATTAGCAGCTTCTATATGTACCACAGCCCTGCAAAAGAAAGATGGTCCATGTTTAAGACTGGCGCCAGCGCTGAGGCTGGCAAGGACCACGCGTGGAACTCAGTCAGGAGAACTGTATTCAGAGTTTCCTTCAGGGAACAAAGAGCACCCCATAGTTTGGCTGCTTCTCTTCTGTAGTAGAATCCAAGCCCCATAGTCAGGGGTTTATGCAATATTAAAAGAGGCAGGTGTGGAAAGACAACTTGGCAACCCACTTCTGCCAAGCTCTGCAGAGCACTGCAGTAGGAAATGCTAAGCACAGTGCTGTGCCCAAGCTTCCAATTTTTTCCCTAGTACTTAAGAGCCAGAAGCAGGGTTGCGAGAAATCATCTCAATCTACTTGCAGTGCAGAACCTGTGGATTTCTTATCCAGAAAAAATCAGAAAATCCCAGAAATATCTACAAAATTCTCTAACAGATTTGAGGGGGCTTAGAGTTTGCAGAAGGCAAATTACAGGGGATGAGCCCACAGTTCAGGGCATGAGAGACCAGGACTCAACTCAGTCCTAAATTCAAGAAGGTTCCAAACTTCAACTCCCCCTTCTCTGCAGGGTGCCCTCACATCAGCGCATGAATTACTGAAGCAAGAGCTGAATGAGCAGAAGCACTTGACACCTCTTCAGCTGGAACTGGGACAACATGAAGAAGGGAAGGTTGATACAATCAAGAAGCTGAACACAGAGAAGGCAGATGTGCAGGAGAGGTTCTCCTTCCAGCTGTGGGTATTTATCCAGGGGCCCTTCAAAACCAAAATGCATCAACAAGAGTGAAGGTAAAATCCCAGGACTTTATACCATTGCAAACAAGGCTGAAAATCCCTTTTTTATAGGCTAGGAACAGATTGCAGGCAAGAAAACACAGGCCTTGCCTCTGCTTCTTAAAACTGCAGGAACTGACAGCAGTAAAAAAAATGCTTAATACATGCTATTGGGATGGTCCAAAATCACCAGGAGTGCAAAGCCTGGGACTGGTTGGGGCTGTTACATCTGTGGCTATTTTACAGATTTACATTGGTTTTTTTATCAGTTTGAATAAAGATATTTTCAGAATTAATGCAGATAATTTAATTAACAGGGTAATGATGTCTTCTAAGGAAGCTATGCTTTTATTTCAGCAACAAGAAAAATCCTTTGTTATTACAGTCCCTTCTAATCTTTTCAATTTCAAAGCATGGGAAAATCCCTAATGCATTTTAAAGTCCAAGATTAAAATCACTTCTCACAAAGGCTAATTCTGCTTTACTTTCCTTGTATATTTTGAGAATGCCTTTCAAGAAGTAACTTTCACCATCAACAGACCCATTTTCATACAACACTTGATTCTTTTCAGTTTACAAAACATTCTGATTTGATATAGAAAGGCTAACCTGCCTATTTCAAAGAAGACGACAGTCCATTAGAGGCACCCTTCTATCCTGTAATGTTTAAATTTTTTTTAAATGAAGACATTTTTGACCATCATCAAAAGGCACAGAACACAAAAGAAATGCCAAGAAATTAGAATATTACGTCAGTCCTGCATGACCAGATACAACTGATAAAAGGATTAGAGGGTGCTAGGAAGAATTTAATTTCCTGAACAAAATTATGTTATTATAGTTTAAATAAATATAATAATTTCATTAAGGCAAATCAGTCTTCTTACCTTTTGCAGCAGTAAAAAGGGACAGGTTCATTTGAATGTTTTCCTGCAGCCAAATCAAAGAAACCTACATCCAACCGACTCCTCTCATGAAATAAACCTGACCCACAAACCTCTCTGTCTTTCCTTTTTTTTTTTTTCTTTTAATTTGTGTTTGCTGCATGGCTGGCCACATCCACCTTTGTCAGTCTACAACAGTGATTTCCTTCCTACACTGACTGAAGAAGTCTCTTGGATTCAAAGCAATGTGGCACACACTGACAAGTGCATTAGGAAAAGCTTCTAGGAGAAGGGAAAAAAGGTCTGAGGCAGATACACCAAGTGCTCACCTTTTTTGTTCAATAAATTAATGAAAGTATTTTACTGAGCAGAAAGACAGACAATGTAAAGATGCATGAGGATGGACAGCCAGATGGTATAGGAAACTGGAGGTTTAAACAAGTACAGTAAAACTGGGTCAAACCCCACTGAGGCAAACTCTTGTGAATGGGAACTTTGCCTGAATACAATTGACAGGTCTGCTCACTCAGGTCAGCAAAAACTGAACTTACCCACAGAAAATAAGGACTGTATCTCCTAATACAGAACAGAGCATGAGATTTTTACTACCATTTTTACTACAGTGAACTGACAACACTAATATTTTGGTAAAAAGCATCATAATAAATTTCTGGGGAAATTATTTCCAAGTTCTTTCTGTTACTTAAAAAGACTCTACTGTGAGTTCCTGTTTGAGAGCCAGACATAACCAAGAAGCTTCCAGCAGAGTTCATTAAAGACTCAGGACACCACTTCTATCCATACTTCCCTCACAAACCAGCATCTGCTCTTAAAAATGAAGCATTGAAAAAAATCTTCCATTTTGTGGAAAAGTCTCTTTTGACTAATTGTAAAGAAAATTATTTGAAAGTTATTAAAACCCATGACATTGTGTAAATCATCTAAGCATTTTCCAAACACTGTCCTGTGAGTCCTTGTAGCCACCTCTGAAGGGTAAGTGCTATTATATTAATTCAATTCTACATGCAAGGAAAGAGAAAACCAACAATGTTAAAGGACTTGCTGAGTCATTTGCACAGCTGGGAATTGCAGTCTGACAGTAGGTAATAACCTCAAGTTGTAGTGTTTTGCCACCTTCCTGTGCTTGTACAACTGCAAAATGCTTTCCATTTGCTATGGGGACCATCTACAACCTCCTGTCAATTAACCAATATAAATACTTGATAAAATCCTAAAATACATGCAGTTATGCAGCTGATACAAGCAGCACACAAAGCCAAACCTAAACCTGAGGCTAATGGAAGAGCCTTGACATTGGCCTGAAGCAGAAGAACAAGCTCTTTATTGTGACGTGAAAAATCAAAAAGCATATACAGGAATAGCCAAGTGAATTATATATTAAAAAATAGTGATAAAGACCTAGTAACGATTCTAAAAATCTTTGCTAATGCTTTACCAGTTCTCTTTTCAGTTAGTAATTTTGATGGCCATTACCTATGTGTGATGAGTCTAGGAACTGTTGTATAATTTTTTTAACACACAACAGGCAGATTTTTTTTTAAAAAACAACGATCAACTATTCCAGTTCTTTATAACTGTTACTAACCACATCAAATAGGCCCTTCCAGCAGAGCAGACTGACAAATGTTGTTGTTAACACAGCCTGTAATTTCATTGTGTCAAAAATGACGACATGATGGAACATGCCTAATTGCAGTGTCCCCATAAACTGAGTCAGAGTATGCTAACATGTGAAATAGCAAAATTCATAGAGGCTCTGTGTTAAAATACCAACAAAGTTTGTTCAGCAGATGATAGGAAATTATTTTCATGCACTTATGTAACAGAAAGAAAGAGAAAATGCTGAAAGAAAATCCAAGAAGGAAGTAAGTGGACACAGAAAAATGTCACTGACATGGCAGGGTTCAACTGACAGTCCCCTGGAGATTCTGAACCCAAACCTTTCCTCCTTCTCCCCATGATGCAGCTCAATGTGAACACCCTGCTGTCTCCCTATCCTGCTGGCCTTGATGCAGCAGTCGTCTTCTGTTGAACAAAGCATTCCTGCACACACCTACACTGCGGCAGCTTCACTGGGATTTAGGCCTCTGCTTAACATTAAGCCAGCACTTCAGTTCTTTGCTGGAAGAGATTTCAGCAGGAGGAAAATGCAGTGATCACAGGCTACTGAAACTGAACTCTTGTGCAGAACAGAACAGAAATTTGCTTTGTAAGACTAGAACGTGACTGCTGCACTTTGTGGACAGAACTTCCAATACATGCAGGCACTGGAGCATGAATTACAGGTCAAGGGCCAAAGAAATGATGCAGCTCTGAAGCTCCTTGCTTTCATGCATTTAAGATTGCAAACCAAAAGGCAATAGTAATTTTAAAAATGCAGCCAAACACATCTCAAGAAATAAAAGATGACCTATACTTTAACTGTAGTTTTGGGATGGATCACACCTTGGCTCATATTGCATACAACAGACAAAAAAGTGAGCAACACTATTTCTTTTTTTTAGCATGGATGTACTTAGCATATCCCTCAGCTACCTCTGTGCATGTGTCTACCTCATCCATGCACTGCAGCTGGTTTGCAGATGGGGAGTTACTGCTGAGAATGCCTTATCTTTTCACATGAGAAGTATCTCCATTTTCTGATTCCCCCATCCTTCAGATTCATGTCTCATCCCTCTGCTGACAGCTCTGCACTGCAATGTCCAGGAGACCCTTACCTTCCTCCAGAACTCCAGTCTGCTCAGAAGCTGGTGATGGAGGTGGGGAAGGAGGCAGGTTGGCTGACTCTTCAACTGCTAGAAATCAAACAGTGAAAATGAGATACAGTCATTAATTCCAGGAAGACCAATACATGATGTAAGCTGCAGTCAGCCTGTTCTGCCCAGCTGAGGAATTATCTGATGGGAACTCATGCCTTCCAGATTTTTAGAGAGGCTCTTGCAGAATACATGGACTTCTGAAATTATAATAAAAGGATTTGTTCTTCTCTTCTTGATTTGTTTTCTAATGGTATGGATTATTAACAAAATTCTGGTTAGAGACCACAATATAAAAAGCAAATACGAGATAGTATTTTAAATCAGTATTGCCCCTTAAAAAGCCTTCAGCCACCCAAGGCAACAACAAAAATGCATATGAGCACCGAGGTATTATAAATTCCCACCAACTATCAGAAACTGGCACCCAGTCTCTTTAATCCACCTTGAGTACATGGAAAAACTCTGTTCTGCATACACTTTTTTCTTCTGTTGAGTTCAAGGTTAATCACAGAACACATGCAAATATTGCTTGTCTAAAAGATATCAGCACAGGGAACTTAATATCAGCTTTGACATAACAATGATTCAGCTAAGCAAGGCACAGTGAAAACTTAGATGCACTTGGACTGGGATTTACATTCATTCCCAGTCATGAGACCAGATGCTGAAAAAAAATTATTTTTTTTTTCAATTACTTCAATTCAAGTATGATGAAATCCTAAACAAGCTTCTTAAATGAACACAGCATAACCTCTGCATTTGATCTCATACCAGTCACTTTGAGAATTTTTTTTCTTTAAAAACAGATACACTCCTGGGGCTTAACCAGTGCTTAAAAAACCAGCAAACCCAAACAAATCTGTTTTAACAGGTCTGTTTTATCAACAGCACCTTCCAACATGCAGATCTCAGTTTACTGTTCAGGGCTTCTTTCCCAGCACAGACAGGCCACTTTCAAAGCCCCAATAGAATTTTCCAGGCTTCCTCCTATTGATTTCAGTGTGGTTTGGTGAAGACCATATGTGACTTGCCCTTAAGATATGCTATCCAGGGACACAGTATTTATAAACTCATCACAATGCATCTGACCACAGGAACTGTAAAACCAATAGTTGTTAACTGAAGACATACTTCTCACAATATCTTTTAAATTACTTATCTGACTAGATGGAACTGAATATCCATTTTACCTCTCCCAAGCCTAAGTGAAGTGATTTGGAGAACTGGGGTCTTCCATGTAAAACTGAGTCTCTGCAAAGAAGGGAATTAACAAGCAACACATCCCCCTGCTGCAGTTCTAAGTTAGTTCAATGAAGCGAACACCGAGGGAAATTTCCAACAAATATTCTAAATTACTCATTGACTTTAATTCATTCCTAGGCAAGGGCCAAGCATCACACCAAAGCAGACAGACTGCCTGTGGGGAAAACACTGCAGGCATTGTTTTGATTTAATCACAATGAACATGCACTCAGCAGAATCCAACCTAGAGCAGGCTTCCTTACCTCAAGATGGAGTATGTCCTTTCTCTGGTCTTTGGTGTACATGCTTTTGAGCTACTGCAGAAGTTTTCTGGCAAGGAGCAAGCACTTAAGGTACAAATGGCTGTATACCTACCTTCTTTTATAGATAGATAGTTACATACACACACTCTCACACACACACACACACGTATTTCAGAGATGTTACACAAATGAGGATGGAGACACAGCATGGACCAGTGGCATTGTTACCCTTTCCAGTTGCGTTCACCATGTCTCTCCTTGTTCACAGTCTGCCCTCACTCTGCCTGGTGCTCTCAGCCTGCTGTGCCCCATCCTTTTCTGCTTCCTGTGGAGGTGCTCCCCACTTCCATCTGCTTGAGCAGCTACCACTTGACCAGCAAAACCTCACTTTCTTTTTATATGTCCTCTATCTTTTGCTCTTCAGACATGAATCCTTCATGCTGTACATGGCTGAACACAAACAGTCCCAAGCAACACGATGACAAAACCTACCACCAAAGACACTCAGGGCTGAGTTGCTCTGGAGTCAGAAACAAGGTGGAGAACTGCTGTTAGAGCAAACAGGGAATGAGACAGTCACTGAGAATATAAGGATCCTGCCATAATCCTGTGGCTCCAGCATTTATCCAGTGGTGCCTGTGGTCTACCCACAACCATAACCAAGTTGAATACACAGCTGGAACTGAATTTTTTAATATACATACAGACATTTGAAGACACGAGGATACCTGGAACATTCTTTGTCTCATTTTACCTAAAGGTAGTGATCCAGGCTGATCTTTGTGCTGGGCTTCTTTTTCCTGTTCACCTTTCAGGACTGCTACAGCTTCAGCTGTTACTACTTGTACTATCCTTGCAGACACTTCTTCTGTGGCAGTAGCAAAGTTAGAAAAAAAAGAAAGAAAAGCATGCTAATCAGAATGGTGTTTTAAAATCAGAATGATTAGCTTAAACAATAAAAAAACAGAGGCTGACTTAATCCATTTTTGAAAGGTAATCTTTTTTCCTGAAATAAAAGGGAAACATTAAAAATAAAAGGACCAGATATTCCAAAGGTTTCAGTAGAAAATGCCAAGTATTTATAAAATTCAGGAGCTTGCTCTAAGCAAGATGCACAAAGCATCATTATGAAATGTTCTTTCTATTAGGGACAGCATGCAACAACTGCAATATTTTAAGATGATCATCTATTAAATGTCTAAAAAATTGCTTTGCAAACAGGGGTAGAATGGGCAGCTGAGTCATGTAATTTCTTGACATTTAATATATGAAGTTAGCTGCATTCCAACATGCCCTTTAGATGCTAATTCCTCCTCAGCAGCACACAATATGCATTAAAGGCACTTCCCAGACAGCCATCTATGCTGATGAGGGACTTGAAGGGCCAAATAACATTCCTGCATGATTAAAATCAATACTTCATCTTCCTCACCCCTTTTAAGACTGCCACACAAAGCTTTATTTAAACAGTAGGTCTGAGTACCAGGCAGAGAATAAGATATTTTTGGTGGAATGAGTTCCTTGCTGCTGGCCCCCAGCATGCTCTGTGCATGGAGCTGACCCAGGCACATGTACACGCTTGACACAGCTGGGTGCCACAGAACCCACACTTTGCTCTTCCCCACTGCCTGCAAGGTGTAGCACACCTGAGAAGGGCTGAGGAACTGCCTGCTGTGGTGAGCACAAAATAATAGTAGAACTATGAAAGGAGTGAATTCTTCCAAAATGAGAAACTGTTTCAGCTTGACTCCAGACCCACTCAAAGATGCAGTGAAATGTCATCAGGCACACAGCTGCATGGGAAGCAACCAGAGAAGTTTCCTCCCCTCTGGAAGTTCAGGTACCTTTGATGTAACAAATGAGGATCTTAACGGCCGGTCCAGCAGAATACAGAGAGCAAAGGGTTTGTGGTTCTTATCTGTAGATGAGTCTGTTCTCCCTCAGTCATTAATCAATATATATATATATCTCAGCCAAACTCAGGGGAAATAAACCCCTTTCCTCTCCAGCTATATCTAAGTGCTGTCTGAGAGCTGTTTCCAACACAGATGGAGCTGACCCCTGGGGAAGACACAAGCTGCAGTCACAACCCACCAGCTGCACAGCTGGGCACCCCTGGGAACAGAGCAAAACTTTACTGCTCCTCCACACCTTGTGTAGAGACAGGTTTGTAATGGCAGATGTCAATACACCCTGCTCCTGCCAGAGCCCCCATTAATCACCATCCTGAGGGCAGGAGTAAAAGCTCTGCTCACCCATTACTGCATCCTTCAGGCAAGAACTGACTGGGAAGGGCAAGTATGTTTAAATCAATGCCCTACATGTAACTTCACAGCAACCATTCTAACGAGGGACTGTCCATGAGATTAATAATGGTTTATTTTCACAGTAACTCTTACAGAATTCCCTTGTACCTTTAATGTAAAGCTATTCCTCTTCATTTGTCCTTTAGAAAAGCCAGTTGTTTTTCCCAAAAAACACAGATGTGAATTACCACGGCCATACTTGTCTAAAACTAAAGTGCTAGATTAATCTTTCTTTTACACAAACTATTTAATGTGATATTAAAAATTTCCACCCACTGGCAAAGAGCATTCCTAATTGCTGGTGTTTATACCTTACAATTCACTGCACTCCTGGCTGGTCACCTGGAGGATAGTGACTGCAACAGTTCCATTGGCTGCTGCCAACAGCAAAAGTAGATGGATGAATACACCAGAACAACTAGCAAGCAATGAAAAAAGCAAGCTGACTTGAAAAACATGAATTTGAAAAAACGTTTAAAATACATGAATATAAACTTGAGGATAAATTCAGATTAGAAATGTAAAGATGCTGCTTTCCTACTGTCAGGGATGAGAAGTTCTGGCAGCCTTCCACACTGGAGAAAACAAATCAGCTGGTTTTTGAGATGAGACCACATATGATATAGATGCCTGCTGGAGGAGGAGACTACCAACAGCAGCTCTAGTTCTGTTCTATTGAACAACACATCCCTAGTATGAGATGAAACTCCCCTCTGTGGTTCAGTAAATCAAATTGAGCTCCATAACCCCATCAATCAAGCCATGCATGTGGCCACTCCTATAGATCAAAGAACAGGGATATTGATTTAAAGCCCAGCAATCTTCCCAGCTGCCTTTCAGGGGCCTGCACCTCATTTTAGGGCTTTGCACCTCATTTTGGGCTGCTTCTACACCTGTTGGATGCTGGGGGTGCTTCTTGGTTCCTTCCTCTCGTGAGAAACACAAAACAGACACTTCCCAGACCCTCCCAGACTCTCACACGGTGCTGCTGCAGACCAGTGGACTGGACACAAACCTGCAATCCTTTACAGGTCCTGATGGCTCCCTGTGCTGTGAGGCACACACAGCCTGCAAAAACAAGCTGGGGAAACCTGGGAGAGCGAGCCTGCAGCTTGGCCCATCCTCCTCCTGCAGACACACAGGGCTCTACCCACACCATGGTGGGCTGGAGACATACTGCTCTTCCAGAAAGCATCCTTTGATATCTGGTACAGCCCTGTTTGGATTTTGCTTTTTCAGAGCAGGAAACAGCATCACCCTGCCAGCTCTGGTGAGCATAGAGGACAGCCCAGAGCCTCACTGACTGCCACAGCTACAGAAAACCCTGCATCATTTCCTGACACCACTTCACACCTGAAGGATGTGACACATGGCTCTCCTGTCAAAATTTCCACCAAGCTACTAATCACAACACTATGGACAAAAGAACATCATCAATAATACACTGTTAGCTCAGATGAACAAATCAAGACTCAGTGAGGAAGACTGGTAGAAGCATCAATTTTTGAAGCTTATGTTCGCATGAAAATTTTAATGAAAGACTCTAATTAATTTCTGATGTAGAACATGCAAATGTGGATCCGGTTTAGTGCCCTGGAGCATATCCAAAGGAAATCCCCTTGGTCAACTGTTTTCCATCAGCCAACCCTCCTCCCAGCAGGGTTAAGACAAATCATTAAAAACTGCCTCCTTTGTAATAGAATTTATACATGTTCTCATCCAGCCTGGTTCTCTAGTACAAATGGGCTCTACAAGCCCAGAAGACAATTCTCACCCTCTCAGCTCTCTTCCTGATTTAATTTGCTTGGGACAAAGATAATGTTCCACAGGGAGCTATGTTGGAGGGTGAAAGGTTATCCCCTGATAAATAGAAATTTCTATTTCAGGCTACGCAAAATAAGTAAATAAAAATACAAATGGCCTTTGGGCTTGTGGTTTTTATTCAGTTTGTTTTGTTTGGCAGTGTTCTTCAATCAAGAAAGGCTTACTTCTGAACACTCTGCTGATGGATATTTTGGGTGACACAGAGGGCATGGGCAGTTCACCAGAAGAGCAGTGCTTTTGCCACACATGACTGCTGCAAAAGGACAGACTTTTCTGTACTAATGGACACTATAAATAGAAGATCCAGTGGGTAAGTCAAATCATCACAGGGTTGCTATTGAGACTTTTCATCATTTTCTTATGGTTCAGTTAAAGTTCAAGGCAGCCTAAAGAACAAAAAAAAAACAAAACCCAAAACAAAACAGATTAAAACCAAATACAAAACAAAACAAAAAAAGGAAAACTAGGCAGCTTAGATGCTGTGAATGCTGGACTATGTATTCATTAGACATGGTTTTGCTTGTAGACATTTATTTTCCCTCTCTTTAAACAGGAAGACTCTCTCTGACTACTTCATGCCACAGAAACAGCTTTAACGTGCAACAAATTACAGCAAATAGATTTTACAACAAATAGTTTTATTTCTTAAAAGCAACAAGGAGCATGGCTTTACGTAAGACTCCAGCAGAACAAAGAACAGCAACATGCCTTTTCTTTGCATTTTGTACAGAGTAAGATGCTGCTCCTTTTTCCCAAGGTGTCAGCTGCTCATGATACAGGACAGAGAGTTTGATTCCAGGGAATACAGTACCCTAAAGTCTAGGCAGTCCTTGAACGGGATATCCATAACAGAGAGAAAACATAGTGAAAACCCTCAGCATGAACTCTCCAAAACCCTGACAGGGAGCAGGCTGAGGTGAGAGACCAGGGGCTGACATAGCAGGACAGAAGTTCTGTTGCTCCCTCAAAGGTCACTTCAGACCATGCTGAAATCCAACAGGGCTGCCAGGTCAGCTCTGCCCAGCTGCTGCCAGTGCCACAGCTGTTCTGTGCCAGGGACAGAGGACTCTGTCCTGCTGAGAGGACAGAGCCCTGTCTGGGGCACTACACTAATTTAAAACCAAAGTTAAAACCCAAACAAAATTATAGTAATTTCACAATTATAAGCCGCACCTGATTATAAGCCGCACCTCCCCGGTAGCCAGGTAGACCATGGGATTTGTCCATAGATAAGCTGCACCTGAATATAAGCCTCACTTTTTTTTTTTTTAAGCCAAGTATATATGTGTAACAAAGTAACAAATTAGTAACAGAATCCCTGCCAGCTGGGTTTGGTGTCAGGTGCTCAAGTTGCAACAGATTGCATAGACCAGCGAAGCCTTTAAAGGCAGCCCCAGGCACCCTCCCCAGCCAGCTCTCACTTCTGGGTTGGCATTTCACTGGGATTTGTCCATATATAAGCCACACCTGAATATAAGTCGCACTACTGGGGTAGGCTGGATTCTTCAATGAAAAAGGTGCAGCTCATAATCGTGAAATTACTGTAAGCACTCTGTGCTCCTGGTTTTGGAAGTCAGCCCAATTCTTCCACAAAGCCCAGCATACCAAATCAGGAGATTCAGAATCTCCTTGTCCCAGAGATGACTCAGGGACACAAACCCTTTCCAGAGTACTAAGATGCACAGAGGATGCTGAACCAGCTGCTGATGGAGAGCCACAGCCTTCCTTCCTGGCTGTGTTTGGAAGGCCTGCTGCCTCCAGAGGCTGCTGCCCTCCTCACAAGCACAACCCAGGGCTGCCCAGCTCTAGCACTCCAGCACAGAGGACAGAGACTTCTGGCCTTCCTGGACAGAGACTCAGACAGGGGCTGGTATATATGCCAAAGACTGGCTACAGCACAACCCAGCATCTGGGATCAGATCTTGTACAAGGCCAAGATGTATTTTCAAAGCTCTCCTTCCTTCCTTATTGATCCTGCTGCATTTGTCAACGGACTGCAGATGTCTCCACTGGCACATTACCTACAATACTTTTATTTCCCATGACAGCTTTCCATTCCATTAGCTTTTATAACATACATGTTTACCAGCCCCAGAGACAGATATACAGATGGTGGCAAGAGTCTTTTGAAAGATGTCTGAGCTTACAGGTTCTGACATAAACATTTCCACAAAATAGTTTTTTAAAATAGTTTTTTTAAAAATCTGCAACTATAAATAGCAAAAACCAGGTCTGTGAGACATCTCCACAGTGATGTGTGATGTCTCTTCTTTACGTGCCCTTTTAATGGTTGTCCTTTAGTCTCTAGCACTTTTTCCTCTTTCTCTTCCAACCTACCACAACCTCAGACTCAACTCATGGAGAAGCTGAGTTTGCTATGAACACCTATTTTCCCTTTCTTAGGTGAAACTGTTCAGCTGTTGGTTTCTGACAGCCTTCATCCACCTTTTATCTCCTCTCCCCATCCATCCCTCTGTGCAGCGCTGTATGATTTTTCTGAGGACTGGTTTTGACAGCAGACACTGCCTATGGGCAGGGCTCACAGCCTCTCCCTGCCTCACAGGTATGACTGGCACTGCTACAAGGATCCTGCTGGCAGTGAACTGGGAGCTGGTACAGCTTTTGCCTGCTCATCACCCCATGTGACAGGGTCACTGATCTCTCAGGTCACAGTTGCTCCAGTCAGATCAGAGTTTGTCCCCTCAGCTCTTCTCCTTTCCTGCCTGTAGTCACCTGTGTTTCATTACTGCCATTCAGCAAGATTACTCAGCCCACTTATCTGTTGCTTCTGCCCACCTTGAGAGCCCATCTCACAGCAACAGCACCTCGTAGTATGAAAATACCAATCTCTCACAGGACAGTCTTCCCACACTGGAGCAGCATCACTCCTTCCTCTCTCTGGCAACAGTTCTACCCAATTCCACTAGGATGGCTGCAAGACCTTGAGCTTCCTGTGGCCACAGAAGATGCCACCTGGTCTCTATAAAGTGTAACTTGTTTAAGGCATAAACAGAATTTAACATGCTTGAACCACATGGCACAAGAAATGCTCCAGGAGAAAATCAAAGGAAAGGGATGATAGGAGGGAGGGACAGAAAGAAGGAGACTGCAAATTGTGTCAAAACTTCTCACACATTCATAGGGTCACCTGTCAAATATCTACTAAGAAAAAGCAGTGAGTTAAGTTAAAGGGTAATTAATGTTCCAGGAGCACTGAGGCAAAAGAAGGGATTATTAAAGAAAGCTGCAGTGAGATGAAAAGGACAAAATAATATGTTTCATTAATTTCACTACATTTTAGGGAAAGAACAGAGGCAGAGCACAGCAAAAGCATCAGCTACATGTATACTTGCAGAATTGTGAAAACAAAGCAATTTCAGTCAAGATGTCCCTGTCAAAATCCTCAGTGGGATTCAGAGCAGTTTCCAAGGTAACCAGCACTAATTGTTGGCACAGTGGAATCCAGTCAACAACAAAAGCACAAAGCAACCTGCACTGCCTTGTGAGGCAAAACACCCCACATACTCCTGCAGAAAGAAAAGATATAAAATGGCTATTTGCTATCTTTGACTATGTGAAAAGCAAAACAGGACCTATGGATTTTTGCCCCCCGGGTGCTGCAATTCCGAGTACAGCTGGGCTATAAACCAAATAGCAATTCGATTTGTTTAGAGGCATTAGCCAGTCCCCTAAGGACAGCTCCTGCATTCATGCACTGCTCTCCTGGAAGCTGGTGGATGAATTGTTTCAGTCAAGACTACTGAAATGTTGGGGGGAAAACAGATGCAGGCATCACCCAGTGACATCTGGGTGGAAAAACCAAAGATACATCTTGGACTTGATCTCTGGGATCATGACAGCTCTAAACACTGCCTTTTTGCATGAAGATTAAAAGACAAATTCACAGCAGTAACCAAAATATTATGAATAAGTTATACAAAACCCCAAAAAGCACCAACAGATTAGTGCTTGAGATTGAAGAGGAAAGCCATAATATGGCTTTACAGAATTCAAATACTGGCTTTCAAACGGCTTTTGTGAGTGCAAATATTTTGTTGTAAGTAGGTCCTTGATTTGGATGTTGGCAATATTAACAATAATTGGCAGGAGGTACGAAGGCAAATAACATGAACATCAGCTTTTAAATTAAATGCAGCCACAACACAACTGACAAGCATCATTTCCCTAATAAACTCGTTGACTTTAAGCTACTGCAGCATCTCTGAGGATAGTGACAGATTAATTTAATCACCAGGATTCACAAGCTAACCAATAGAACAGACCAGAAAAGGTCTGTGTTTTGGGAAAGAAAGAGCTTTGATGGTTTAATGCATTGGACTCCAAAGGTATGAACATTCAGATTACTGCTGGGGAGAGATGTATTGCAGTCAGATGTATTGCAGTGTGAGAAGGGCAGGAACATGTGGGCTACAGCTGAGTACCTGGCACAGCAGCTCCATACCCTGGCGAGCCCCACTGCAAATGCATTACACCTCTGTGTTTTGAGGTATTCAACAGCCTCTCCTATGTTGTCAAACTCTAGATTGTAAACTTGAACTACCAGTTCATTACCTCTTTTGAACTTGATGATCTCGGAGGTCTTTTCCAGCCTTGGTGATTCCATGATTCTTGTGCTATCAACTTTATATCAGAGGAAATCTGGCGCACAGTTGGGGTCCTGGCTGCAGCTGAGCAGTGCTGGCCGGGCTGTGCTCTGGTACAAACACAAGGCTAGAGAGGGGCTTTCCTGGGCACCCTCAGCTGCTCTGCAGCACTCCAGGAAGCAGCAGGGAAGCTCAGGCTGCCTGTCCTTGGATTGCTTCCACGTGTTGTGTGTGTGTGTTTCAGTTCCCCTGCTCTGACTGAATTTTCCTGATCACTTTCTTCAGTGGGAGAGTTGGACACATAGTCCCAATCTCCAAGGCACACAGTGCAAAATCTGAAGTGACTCATGCTAGGAGCCAGGAGCCATTCTGAAAGCTCCAGTGAGCCTTCTTTCTCTGCCTCCCCAGCACATTTATTAGGCAGAAGCCTCTGCCACGCTGTCAAGCAGCTGTAGAACAAAACACCAAGGGACTAGTCCCCTCCTCAGCCCCCCCTGAAATATGTAAGTCTGTTAAAAAGGAGTCATAGCAATGTCAGTAGAGTAATGTAATGCCTTAAAAATGAGCTCTCATTACAGCGATACTTGTTTTCCTGTGCATCCCCTGAGCATCCCATCTTCTTAAGTCTACTGCCTGGAACAAAATATTTACTGTCAGCATTTCCCAGCCAAATCAGAGGTGGGAAAAGCTATCAGTTCTGTTTCTTCTGATGCAGAGGCAACACAATTTAGAGCAATATTGAAGCTGACAACTCCAAACCCTCAGCCAGAGCAATGCAGTGATGTCCCACTGCCTTTCCTGGGACTTGGTATCAGCTCAAAACAACACCTGCACATACAAAGCAGCTATAGCTATCTTTCCCCAAAAGTATTAATTCCCTGGGACTCACATAGAAGAAACCACTTACAAAGAAACAGATATTTAATCCTTTGAATGTGAGTAAACACACATAATGGGTAACTCACTTTTAAATCAATATTAGTTTTGGACTTCAGTACAAGTTAACATGTTAAACAAATCGACTTTCAAGAACCTCTACAGAAGCCAATGAAGCATCAGCCACCTACGGAAGGAGGTGATGCATCCCTTAAAGTTCATTTTTAGCTCAATTTGGGATGATTTTAAACACTTTTTACAGTGCTTTCTCTGATCTTTTTATAAAAGGATTCACAATAAGCTATAGAAACTTCGCTGGATTTAGCTTTAAAATTAACATTAACCTGTGCACATATTGTGTGGGATTTAGTCATGCCTGGTCAGGAAGACTGAAGATCAATCTGTCAATGTAATCAGAATGCTGGTTTAACCCTTCAGGGGATATTCAACAAACAAAATGCAGCAATGCCATGCCCTGTGTGATTTCACCTTAGATGTTGGTCCAGCCCAGCTCTGCATGGCTGATCTCTTCCAAGCCCTGCTTGCCAGTCCAGCCCACATCTGTACCAAGGCAGATGTGTTTCCCCCACCAACAGAGGAATGGTGCTGCATCCTTCCAAAGTAGGATGTGAAAGTGTCCCCATGGACAGAACATGCTTTGTGTCATGTACAGATTAATCCTGTCCCACAGAAGCTGTGCTGTGGATGAACTTTCAGAGCAGTTCTCAGCCCAGATCAGCAGTTCCCCCATCTCCCCCCCTCTTTTCTGACACTGCTCCAGCTGACGGGAGCCTTGCCTCTGACCAGGATTCATTCCTGAATGCTCACACATCCTGCTCCTGTCGACTGTCTGCCCACTCTTGGAGAATTATTGGCTCACACCTCTACGTGTGCAATGTGATTAGGAAAGAGAAATGTGCACCTCTCTTGAAGAAGGAAAATGTGAGAGATGCACATCAAAGCCCTCAGTGCACTTTCAGTGCCTATCTGTGCACTGGCACAGGTTGCCCAGAAAAACTGTGTCTGCCCCATCCCTGGAAGTGTCCAAGGTCAGGTTGAACAGAGTTTCTGGTCTAGTGGAAGGTGTCCCTGCCCATGGTATGGGATTGGAATGAGATGAGATTTAAGGTCCCTTCCCACCCAGACTATTCTGTGGCTCAGTGACCTTCTGAACTACCTTTTCCACTTTTGCCAAAGCTGTCTTCTCTGGGCACCAAAATACCTGCAAGGTTCTGCAGCCATAGTGCTGGAGATGTCTAGCTGCTGAGGGGAGAGCTGAGACCAGGACTGGGGCACTGCAGCCTCCAAGAGAGCTGCATTTAGAGGCTGAGCTCCTTAGTGTACTGAAAATGAGGAGCAGTTGCGGAAATTCCAGGTCACAGAGGAGCTACACTGGATGGCTGGGATAAAGCTGGAAGCACATATGGAGAATAAGATTAAAAAAAGATAGAGACAGCATAAGTGAGAAAGGAGAAAGAGAAGGAAAAGCTGACAGAGCAATCATTGAGAAGGATGACATATTCTTAAAGACAGAGAAATCATGACAGGGAAAGGAACAAGAAAGCAACTCATACACAGGAACAGCTAGGGATTAGTTTCAGCAGGCTGTATTACCCTAGGTGTGGCACATACTCCGAATTTGGGGTAAAAAAGCAACAGTCACTACTGAATCCTATTCCCTCTTCTCGTATGTGGTGCAAGGCTGTGGATGAAAACAGTTTCAGTAAATCAGCAAGACTGCCACATCTACACAGCACTGGCAGCTGATACATTCATAAAGAGGAGCAGAAGTATCTGTCTGGCCAGATGCATGGACAGAGAACCAAACTGTAAATCAGACTTATCCTGACTGCCACAGCCTGGAAGCTCTGGAAGCTCTACCAAACTCATCATGTATCATTATGAATTAGTCTCAAGGAAAGAAACAGAAACAAAAAGCGAAGCACCTGGGGTTTATTTCCCCCTCCCAAAATACACAGTGCTTCCCAGTGAAACTGATTTCCATGAACTATTCAATCTGCTCAGTCCTGAGTGAAATGACTTTCTGGGAAGCAGCTAAGAGGTTTTCCTGCTCCAGTGCTAATGATATCTCTCAGTTATTTTCCATATACTGCATGCAACTAAAACTAAAGTTTTGAACAGTTATTTTCCACACACAGGAGAAGAGCTCACTCCTAGGATCTAATGTACACAGCTAGGTGCCTTGAGTTTCCTGCACTTTTTGCATATTGTGGGGAATGCCTCAATACTAACAAGAAACAATCAAAACTGCATTTCTAAATCATCAGAAGAGGTTTTCCAAGCACTACTTACTGTAGTCAGTCTGTGAAGCAGCAGAGAAATCATAAATGTTTTGCTCAGAATCTCCCAAAGAACCAATGACAGCATAAACACCATCACACAGACTTCTCACTTTGAGTCTTCTCTTTGAAACTCCAGATCAGCTATTGGGAGGGACAGGCACTGGATCATCAGTACTCATCTGCCAACTAATGTTTTGTACTGATTTCATCTCTTCAGCTGGCAAAGGGAAGCAAATCTGTATTATCATTGGAAGGATTGTATTTGAATGAGCAGTTAATCTAGCAGTAGCAACTCCACAGAACAAAAAGCCCTAACCAAAAGACTAGTATATACTAAGTTTTGTTGTCTTTACCCAGGATATGAACACAGCAAGAGAAGAGATGGTTTCTTCTCTATACTGTAACCTCACAGATTAAAACAGCATGAAAGACAAAGACAGGGGGCTGTCCCTTGCTTTCTTCTATTTCCTTTGAGTTTCTCACCCAAATTAAAACCCACACTGCCTTTGCTTTCCAATTTTAATACAGCGTAGTTCATCATGGTTAGTGAAATCAAGGAATTTGCATATGTATATCTCCCTTACATGTACTTTGTACAAAAATTATACCCCAAAGTAATATTTTCTTTTCATTTCCGTGAAAGTGGAGGTGTCACTCACAGTGCAGGAGGCACCTACAGAGTGAGGTCCCAGTCACAAAGCGCTTGCAGCTTCTTCCTTATCTCCCTTAACCTTGAGAAGCAAATGCTAGAGGAAAAGAGGAAAAAAACTTAAATCCTCCTTTCCTTTGTCAGCCAGCCTGACTGAGGCTCACAGACGTCACAGGGAGCCTGTGCACTCCTGAATGCTAAATAATCTCCTAGGCTACATACTTTCTCTCAGCGGAGCTTAAAAAGAGATTTCACTTTGAGCAGGGCCATGTTGGCATAGCAACGGAGGAAAAAAGGAATCAGCAAGCCTGGCACTCCTTGCCAGGAGCAGCAGACTTTTTGTGACTCTCATTTTTGTGAGGGATGTGATGGTACCTACCTCCTCTCCACCAAAAGTTAAACCTGTGGCCAGTGGGTGAGGAAGGGCTGATGCCCACCCCGTGCTGGCAGGACCTGCCCCCATCAGACAGACCTGGGCACGCCTTTAACCTGAGGTGGAAAAGTGCATCAGCCTAACACCTGAGCTACCACAATGGAAAAACTGGAGGAAAACATTTGTGAAATAGGTTAATGAAGGGCTGAGTGGGTTAATGATCACCTTCATGACACAGGAACCTGGAAATGGGGCCAGCAATGCTCACCAGCACATCCCATGCTGCAGCCTAAGAACCTGCTAATTCTCTTTCAAGGTGACTTTGGAGAAGAAGATGCCATTTCAGCTCTGCCTGGAACAAGAGTAGCTGTGTGCCTGCAAAACAAGGCTCTGTTGTTTAGCAATGAACCTTCTTCCAAATCTTTCTGCCCTCAGACTAAAAGTGAAATGAAAGATTACATGCTGGCACAGTCCCCAGCATTTCCACCTTGCAGCTGCTCAGTACCAACTATATTGCCCAGTGTTTCTGAATGTCCTTTATGATGACATCATGGTGATAGATACCATGATAGACACTTTAAACGCGACAGTCATGAGCCTTTAAAATGCCCCATCTCTACCCCTCCCAAAGGGCAGAGCTGAGCCCAGCCCAGAGGGCAGAAGCCTGTGGGGAGGTGACACACAGTCCTGCACAGTGCTGGATCCATGGCTCTGCACAGACCTGGCTGACTGGGATAGATCGCTCCACCCTTGTGCCTTTTCTCCTGACTTTCACAAGTCCTGTCTACTTTATGTCATTCATAAATGCACAAGCTGTCTCCTACCACACACTTCATAAACTGAAAAGGACTCCAGCAGAACAGGCCACAAATTAGAATGTGTCCTCTGGGCACAACTGCCCCACTAGTGACTCAGCTAATGCCACTGCTGGATGGATGAGATCTGACCAACAGAAACAGGGATCTGCATCTGCAGCCCTCATTAGAACAGGTACTTAAACATGGATGGTGGGGAGGGAGGACATAGGCAAACATAAAAAGCAGAGACAAGACAAAAATGAAACTCCCAGAATGCATTTGATATATGACATTTTCAGCAGCAATAACTCTCCTGGCCACAGTAGTCCCCCAGGAAGGGCTGCAGATGTTTCCAAAAGGCAACTCTGACAAACAGAGCTTATGGAGAACAGTCTAAAGTGGCTGGAACATGTTATGAAAGATGCTTCTTCCATATCCCAGCCTTGCTGTTCCTTGTTACATCTCTGAGGTTATAGATGATGTTTTCTGGGAGCACTGACAGCATCAAGTGCATGCTGGTTGCCAAGCCAACAGGCTCACAGGCGCTCTGCTCTCACTTCTTAAGGAAGCACAGCTGCTTTTGCAGCGTTTGTATTGTAAGAAGGAAACACCAAAGTGAATTGAAACACCAACAGGGAGCCCAAAGGAAATGGCTGGTTGATGCCTTCTCTTGGCCAAATGCAGCACTAATGTGGTACCCTGCAGCAGTTGGCTCTAATGGTGTTGCTGCACCTGGGTTGAGATAAAGTTCTTAAAAGCAAATCTGAACCACACACTCCCAGAGGAGCTCAGGGATAAAAAAAGACTGACAGCTGATGTTCTCTTCGTGTCTGACTCCCAGCCATGGGAACCAACAGCACCTGCACAGTAGGTTATCTCACCCTGCTCTCAGACAGTAATTTTTGCATTCTGCCCACAGCTGTGCCAGACCCTCCAGCTCCAGCAATACATGTCAATCACTTTCTGATTTCTGAAGCCCTAAGAGGAGGTGGGAGGGCAGAGCCAGCCCCTTAAAGAGGTTATGACTGGACAAACAATGATGTCTTACTGGACTGACTGACAGGGCTAGCCACAGAGACTGGTCTACAAAGTAGTTACTGAATATTTGAGAGTCAGGGAGAAGATAGCTGTGGGTAGGGAATGTGAAAAGATGGAATTTCTGTATCTTTATTCCTGGTCCTCTGCAGGAGAACAACTGAGAAGAACCTTTATACCAAGGTTAACAGAGAATAGTAAAACTTCCACCATTTTCTACAAGTGCCCCAGAGGGATTCTGTTGCCCCCACCTACATTGTCTTCAGCAACAGACTTTGAATACATCTATAGTACTCTAATAACATGTCTCAGAAAATGACACTACACTTAACACAGAGAAGAAAAGTTTCAGATGCCTGGTATGTTTGCCTGTATCTAAACTGGCAGAGATGATGGTGTACAGTAATTACTGTCACATTTCTTGGGCAAAGGGAGGGAGATCAAAATGCCTAATTAACAGCTTCTTTCTCATGGGAGCCATCAATGACATGGTAAGATAACTTCTTCCAGCTCTGTAAAATAAATAACAGAAATGGGACAAACCCAGCAGTCACATTCAGCTCTGAATGTCACTGATTTTACATCCTTCTGTGCATTTTGTCTGCACTGCTCAAGACACGCCGCTTGCTGAAAATGCACATCTGACAACAAGGCTGGGAGGCTCCTTAGGGAAACAAGCCTTCAGGGAGCTTTTTGAGGGGGCTTACAAGCTCCACAAGGACTTGGGCAGCAGCAGGACAGTCAGCAAACAGCCAAATGAAAAGGAAAGCTCTGACAAAAGCAGTTCTTTTGGAAAGACCAAAAATGCCACCATACAAAGAAGGTCTGTTTGTATATATGCTTCCAGTGCCATCAGAATATTACCGCTTGTATGGCAACAGAGAGAAAGGAAAAGGAGATTAAATGAGATGTCAGGAGGAAGGAATAAACCACTAGCACACCATGGGACCAGGCTATGTCTCTAGTGCATTTCAGCCTGGAGAGGCTGTTGCATTTAGTGACTCCAAGCAGGGAGCTGCCATTCTGCTCCATTGCAAATCCAGCCTAGTCAAGAGGGGCTGAGGGTCCCTTCAGCCTGCACAACCAAACACCATGGGGATTTTCTAACAGTCCTATAAGCAGGATTCTCTTTACCTGGGGACTGCTACAAGGCAAGGTCATGGAAGACAATGGGATACAGACTGTTTCCTTGATACACAGCAGGAGGCTGAAACAAGCACAATTCCTGCCTTCAGCACGGTGGTTTGCGGTTTTTTTTTCCATAGCTAACCTAAAGGGACTCTGCTCAAGAACTACTTGATACAACAGGGCAGTCTTTCAGACTCACATTCCCTGCATCTTATAGAAATATGCTTGTTTAAAAGGGGTTTTTTTGGTCAGAGGAATAAGTCTTTTCCAGATACCCATTTAGTCCAGCTTTACAAACAAAGGGCTGAATTAGGATAAATTACATTCCATGTTGTAATGTGTGTTGTCCCTTCCCTGTTTTCTCTTCAGTTGTTTCCTGCTGTCTGAATCCCTTCCTTTCTGGGGTAGTATCTGCCATCACACAAAAGCTTGTTTGTCTCTGGATCAGCAGATAAACTGAACGTTTTTCTATTGTCTTTAGCTTATCATACAATTTGCCTTTTTTCTCTGCCTCTTCCCACCCCTGTTTTTCTCCCTCATAGCCCCATCTCACCAGCTCTCACGCTGCTGAGTCTGTTTCCCACATTCTTCAGCCTCTTACTTCTCCCTCAGATCAATACTGCCAGTTAATCATTTCTCTTCACAGGTCTAGGGCTCCCTCTTTCTGGTTCACATGCAGACTGACACACACCAGTGTCTGCATTTCCCCAGCCCATCTCATGGATCTGTCATGGGCTCCCTCTCACCCACCTTCCTCCTGACTCCGGAGACAAAAGTGCCCAGCCTGGAGTGGGACTGCTGTGCCATGTCAGGGAAAGTGCTGCAGTTTACCACAATCCCTTTGCATCCCACATGGTTTGGGTTCCCTGCCAATTAATGAAGGGATACATTTTGTCATTCTGGTATGACATGTTACTGTCCTTAATACTGTCTGACACCAGGACACAGACACTGTCCTGAGGCTCTGGTAATAGGATTTCAGGAAATGCTTTCCCTTCATCTGTCAAAAAAATAACTCATCAAATAACAGTGTGGGTAATCCAAACCCCCTCCAATTACAAACCTGAATTTGGCATATAATGAAGAAAACACTTATGCAGTTGAGCCACTGTATATAAAGACATACTGTAGAAGATGCTTCACAGTGTTCACCACTATTATCCCTAGTTATATAAATCTGACTGGTTAGCTACTGCATTACTGAAGAAATAGATGCATTTTAAGTGCAAAAAGCCTGACCTTTGTAGGTTGATGTTATTTCAATTCAAATTAAATGGATTCTGTTGAATTGCTGGTTCCCAGAGAATGCTGCAGTGCATCTGTAGTACTCCTCACAGCTTCCTCCCAGTAAGCCAACCACAACTTTCCAGTGAGCAAAGAAAAGGCTGCCACTCCTTGGGCAAGTCAGGCATATCCTGTTAGCCTACCACTGGGTCAAATCCAAACCTTTCCTTGACAGAGTGAGTTCCTGAGGATTACACTATTCTGTCCCTTGGCATCATGCATTTCCCATGACATGACAAAGTCTGGCTTGACAAAACCTATAGGTCCCATTCTCCACTCTTAATAATCCCACGGTCTTCACCAAAGATGCTGTGTGTGCAAGTGAGAAGGGATGCAGACAGGCATGAAGCAGGGAGAACACATCGAAACTCGGTGGTCTCAGACTGTGGGATGCTGCAGAATGCACCAAATGCAAGGGGTCCTCAGGAGCACCTCCAGAACAGTGTGGGCTTTGTGTCTGGCAGAAGCACTGGGCTCAGCTGCTCTGCCAGGGGCAGGCCAAGTACATGTAAGAATTTATATCCACAAAATGAATACAAAAAGAAATAGGTGCTTTACCACCCACACTTACATCACACCCCTAATAGCTTCCTGTGGGCTATGCCAAAAAACCCAGCCTGTTCTCTCTGCCTTTGACTTGGGTGCCTTCTGGATCAGGCCCTGAGGCTGCCCTGTCCACAGCTCTGTGCCCTCTCCCACGTTCCTACCGGTCTGTTTAAAAGGAGGGCATTGATGTGTTTCCATAATGCAGCCATTACCAGCACAATGCTGAGACAGATCAATCAAAGGCAATACAACAGCCAGATTCAGAGGATTCCAAAAATTGAGGTCAGACTCAGTAAATCTTAGACACTGAGAGAGAGACATATATACACAAAGGCAAATTTTAACAGTGCAAATGTAAAAATGTCACTTGTAGTGACGGATTGGATGTGTTTTGGGAAGAACTGTTCCTTCCTCCCCCGTGACCATCCCTGGGCTCTGCATCAGTGTGGACATTAAGGTGTCTGCCCTGGTGACCTTATCCTAACTTTTCCCTTAACACACAGCCCTCTGATTTGACAGCACTATCAATGGGTGTCCTGCTGCTTTGCTGTGCCTTGAAGGGTCAACTGCCCGGATACAGAACACCTCTCTCTAGCAGAGGGCTGTTTTGTGGCTAAATCCCAGCTCCTGGGTCAGTCAGATGCAGCAGCCCTTCCTAAGGGGAAACACCTCAAAAGGTATCAGGGATTGGGTGACGGACAGCTGCCTGGGAAATCCCTGTTTAAACTAATGCTTTGCTGCCCATCAGGATGTTGCAGTTGCTGGGGGTTTACAGACTCCAACATGAAGGCTGAGAAGCCAAAGATTTTCTTAGGTTGCAGTGCTGGACTTGTGCCAGAGAAAAAAAATAAATCCCTGTAAATCTACTCAAACCCACAGCATGGCTTAATTATCCCCATCGACTGTGGCTTCCTGTGCATTTTCTCCTGAGGTGTTTGGAGTCAGTAAGCTACTACAAATGATTAAATTATTCACATTATTGATAATTATGTGTATTGGAGGTTTAAAAACCCTACCAGATGCAACACCCCACTGAAATTATAATTTGCAAGCAGACAAACACAGCAAAACTAAATTTTCTTGCACATAACGATCCTGATTTCAAGATTAAATTCTGAATCAAACCCAATCTAGAAGTCCTGTCCCACACTGCATCCAGCTAGTAAATGCTAGTTAGAAGTGGCAATACACAACCTTGTCCCTTTCTATCTAAGCTGCTAATTGATTTCTCCTTCAAAAAGAGAAAAAATATTCAAAGAAATGTATCCTGCAAAGGTTTACCTTCCACTGATTAAATGTGAGCTTAGCCAGTGCCTGAGAGTGCAGTGCACAAGTTTCCAGAGCTAGGAAATCAGGCATGAAAGCAAGCAGTTCTAGGGACTTTTCCAGTGTTCAAGGACAAAGATGTCATGAGATAAGCTATATTAAGACTCCCAAACAAAAGCTGTACACATTGACAGTAAGTTTCCACACCAGAGATCTCAGAGTCTGACCAGACAGTGAGAAAACTGCAGGGAAGGAGGAAATGAGGCCATGAAGTGGTGACTGGAGCAAACTTCACCTGGATCAAGAGTCATCTTGTTCCCTCAGCAAATGGGTGTCCCCATGCTCTAGAACAAGCTTCCTCATTTTGTCTTGTTCTACTTTTAACCACTTGCCTCGAAAAGCAACATGAAAAGGCACTACTCTAATGCCTGCTGATGGCCAGCAGTGGTTTTCTTCCTCCTGTCACCCATTAGCTGCAACTTCAATTAAACGTTTGGACCAGCACTCAGAACCAGAGCTTGCGAGAGCCCAAGAAAAGCATTTGTCTCTTCTCTTTCTAAGGACAGGAAATTTCTCTTCAACCTGCAAAGTCATCCTCACTTTTCCATATGTATGTGGGGACTTGTCCAACATGGGGTGACAAATCTGTGGCAAAGATGAGAAACACACTCAGTCTCCTCACTGCTAGGAACTACAGCATCTCACCTCTCATGCTTACTGGCTGGCAAAACACAGAATAAAACTGGGTTACAGCAAAGAGACAAGACCTTGCTATCATCTCCCCAGTTATCAACACTGTGCTCACCTGAATGTTCACACATGATTTCTTTTACCTTGGCCAACATTTGAAAGCCAATCTGCAAGAAGAGACTTATAATACATAAACATTTACTTTTAGCAGAGATCTCCAGAGATTTCCAGCACAATTGCTTATGAAATGATTGTATGGTCCAGGGGCCTTAAAATGTTCCAGCCTCTGAGAAATTATGGATAGCATCTCCAAATGCTGTCAACAGCCAAAAAAACATTGCTAGAAAGTCCTCGTTAGCATGCATGAATGGGTGCATCAAGGGCAGTTGTGTCTATACAAGAGAAATTCTTCTTGCACTGTGCTTTTGGGGTTTGGAGTGGGAACTCTGCACAAAGATAATTAGCATTCACTTCTAAAACAGGAAACTTGCTTTGCATATTTCGTTTTGACACAGTCACACTCTTTTTTTTCTGCAAATAACAAGCTGAATTCTAAAAACCTTACATAGTTTACAAATAGACTAAGTCCCAGTGAGCATCCAGTGAAATATGGCTGAGCAAGGATGAATAAATGCTGATACTGAATTGTGGTGTTCCCAGCCAGAATGAGCAATGCATTATTTTGCAAATAGTACATGGTTTCAAGAAGCTCTTGTCACTTGTGAGCAATAACAGGACAATCCATCCTTATTGCACACACAAATGCACAACAGTTGGGTAGTTTCCTACTCCCTCACAGCCCAGAGAACCTGAGCAGCTGCTCTGTTGCCTCATCCCTTGATGGGTAACCCTGTTTCATTTACAAAGAAGCCTTTCTATTTCCTGAAGGCTTCTCAGAGCACTGTCCAGAATCCTGACTGTGTAACATCTGTGTAAGCCTGGGTGAAGATGCAGCCTTTGCAGTGAAGAGCTAGTGCCCTTTCAAATCACATACACTCTCATGTCAGCTCCCACATGCCATGCTTGACTCCAGCTAACATTTCCTCTTGGAGAAACAGCCAGGGGTCTGCAGCAGGGCAGTGAGGTGCATTACCTGCAGTCTCCCTGTTCCCTGATGACAACTCTCCGTTGATGCCATTCTCTTTGGTCTGAGCATACGTCCCTGGCTGCTCATGGCCGCCCAGCCTCAGCTCCTCATCCTCTCGGTATGGAAATCCATTGGCACTTCTGACCAGTCCAGCACTTGCGCCACCCTGATCCTTAATTTCAGGTGAATGTGGGTGTGAAGAAGCCTCTGTTAGCTGACCTGAAGTCCAGTGTGGTGCCTTGGCTTCATCTTTCCTATCCTCAGCCATGGCTCCTTGCCTTCAGCGCTTGGCCTGTAATGACATGAGCAGGAGAGATCAGTTCCAAATGGGTGCCTGTGTCCCTGACCATCAGCACAAGCATGGCACCAGCAGTGTTGCTGGTAAATTCAAGTCCAGCAGAGGAAAGAAATATCTCTGAGTGTTTGTTCATGAGTGAACTGATTTAAACCCAAAAGAAACCACCAGCAGTAAAAATTATGGGTCGAGCCTTCCCTGGCTCTCACACGCCTTGCAATTATTAGCACCATTTTCTTGATGGCTGCCCATTCATTACTCTGATTTGAATGCATTCCTTACAGTTAAAATATCAACCCAATTAATAAGTGAATCTGTCATCACAGTGCCACAACCTGCTCCCAAGGCAATAAAGGAAGAATGCCACAACTGCTCCAAGTGAAGCTGTTGCTGCAGTGGCACCCATGGGGTGCCAGGAGCACAAGGTGACGTGGCCTCCCCAGCACATGCAATCTGCCACTTGTCATGACAGAAGCCAAGTCTGGCAATGTGCACTGGGTTCCTGAAAACCCATGCTGTTGGACCCCAGTTAAATCCCCTCTTACTTGCTGTTCTGGGAACATTCACACACATTTGTCCAACCCTTTTGTCCAAAACATGCGGAACAGTCCATGGGGAACAGTTTGTTTCTCACATAAACATTTGCATTCCCTTTAGACTAGTGGTATTTGTACAGAAATAAAACTAATTGTTATTTGCTACTTCACACGTATTTCACTTCTGTTGGTTAGCTCTCATTTTTTCCAAGCCAAGGAAAGAAGCTGCTGCATAAGCTATAGTGCTTGGCTATTCCTCACAGATAAATGCAGCAGTAGCTCCTCAATATGTAAACCTAGGAAGGCAATATATCATAAGCATGTTTTGATGATACAGTAAGCTCTGGAGAGGAGAAGGCGACCTGCCCTGAGTTAGCTACTTCAAACTAGAAACCAGCAGGCCTTTTCCAAAAGCACTGCCACCTATTTTTTTCCCTGGGAGAAGAAAACATAAAAGCAGTGAGCAGAATGCAGTCAACAGCCACACAGCACACAGGCTGAGCAGTCTAGAAAAGGCAGCCCAAACTGGATAGTGCATATATTCTGCAGATATTTAACAAAAAACAAACCAGAAAAAGAAACAAGTTTCCATAATGTCAGGTCAATTTGAAGAAAACATGAAAAAAGGCTATTTGCCAGATAATCATTCATAATTGATAATTTGACTACTTTCTGATCAGACATTATAATTTAACAATAATGGCTTTCAGAGTTGTTTTTTTTTAAAAACCATGGTGAATCACAAAATTAGATTACATTCACAATACGTGACTCAAACTGGAGTTCCATATCGAAAAGGACTAATAACTCTTTTGCCTCATAGTGAAATCATGTTGTTCTAGAAAGTGCTCTGCTTGCTCTCACTCTGACCCAGCATCATTCCCTGGATGTAACTAACTGCATAAAGACTGAAGGAGCTGGTGAAACTTGCAGCCCAGGTTTTCCTCTGAGCTGCAATGGAAATGATGGAATGAGCAGTATCACAGAGGAAGGAGATATGTCTCAGTCAGAGGTAAGGAAAGAGTAAACACACTCCACATCCCTTTGCTTTCCCCACCTCCCTTGCCCCAGTGGGAGACTCAACAGGGAGACATTCTGCATGTACAGACAGAGCTTCAAAGCAGCCATCTCACATCATACCAGCAGAGCTGATGGCATCAGTATGAAGAACAGCCCAACCCCCCTCCTAAAACCAAAAAAAATATACCTCTGCCTCTAGATCTCTTTACTGCATGATTCTAGAGGACATTTTCTAATCAGAGCCTTTCCAAAGCATGAGGGCATGGGACAAATGTCTCCCTTTTCATAGGAATGAGCAGCTCACATTCAAAGCCACTAACACTCGGGATATGAGGACAGAACAAATCCTGTTCTGGGGGGAAAAAAGGGGACAATGCTCATTTATGTCCCTTCAGGAAGCTTAGGAGAAAAACCACAAAAAGCCCAGAAAAAACAACCAAAGAAAAACCCCAAGCCCTAACTCAAGGCTTCCATCACCAACTTCAGTGCTTTGAAGCTGAAAGCAGGACCCAGGAGCAGGACAAACCTGCCCACCAGCTCAGCCCCTGGGTCACCCATGACAGGAGCCCAGAGCCACAGCAGGACAGGGAGGGTTATGAAAGAGCCAAGTGTGAGAATGTGGCTCTGAAAATCACTGGCACAAACGTAATGATTGCATTCCACCATCGCAGTTTGGTAACTATTATCCCTGAAGTATCCTCCCTGGTTCCAGGTAGGCACTCCCTACTTCACTTGAAGCTTTTGCAGAAGAATATTCACATCCTCACAATGGACTGTGTCACAGAAGTCCCCAGTGAAAATAACAAAAGTGCTTTTATCTTTAAAAATAAATACAGTGGGCAGACTTCAATGCCAGCTGCGTGTATCTGGAGGCAGAATTTGGCTCAGTATTTATAAAAGATGGTTACAGAGTAAAGCATGGATGAATTCATTCTTGTCTCTCTGTTATTCATCAAGTGCTCTCAGGGTTTATAATGGTAGGAGAGAAACAGCGAGTGAGTCACAATGCATCTTTGTACTCAGCAATTTAGCAATGACTATCTGCTGTGTGCTGTGATTCATCCACAGCTTGGGTTAAAACTCAGAATGCACAGGTGTGCTTTGTACCATCAAGTGAGGTGTTTTTCTTTCATCTCATTAGCATACAATGGAATTAAATTAATCAGGTAATGTAAATATTGACAGAAATACTGAAGTGGCCAGACAATACAGCAGAATTTAAATAGTGATAGCTACGTAACAAGAAAAAAACCTGGAATAATTTGGACAACCTAGGGAAATGCTGTACTTCAGGGAAGAAAACAGTCCCTCTTTTTACCATGAGTCTCTTATTCTCTGCATAAGCTGCAATGACGCTTTCAAAAAGAGATAGATAAGAAGGCAGAGCCAGTCCTCTAAAATGCCATGGTTCTTTAGTTAAAATTGATTTGTATCTTTCATGAGCCTTTCTTTGCTAACCATTAGAACAGAACTGCTTTATCAGGGAATAACAGCAGCAATCTTACAGCATGTTCTCACTCTTTGTCTAAGGTTAGTGGTGGTGAGGGGTGACCAAGGCAGGTGCTTGAGCACAGCACAGAGCACTGGAGTTCACACACAGTGCCAGCCTCGGCTGCACCAACCCACCAGCACAGCTCCTTGCTCCAGGGCCATTCTGGCCCCCACCATGCCCACAAGCCATGGGGCAGGCTGTGGTAGCCACACAGCCCAGGACTGTGCTAACACTCCTCCCTCAGCATGTTCCTCACCTGACCAAAGTCACCCATGCAAATCTCAGTATAGGACTGGGGTGGGAAATGTCCCCTCCTTCCAGAGGTGAGGTAGATGCTGCTGAGCACCACAGGTCACATCAGTGATACTGACACAGGCCCGTGGGCCATGCACTGTCCTCCCAAAAAGGCTTTCCTTGTCCTTTTTGTGCCATGGAGGATGCTACTGAAGCCATTGCTTGTCTGGAGAGATCCTGCTCCACTGGCAGCAGCAGTGTTGCAGCAGTGAAGAAATACTTCACAGACCTTAAGTTCATGTTGTAACTCAGGCAGTGCACTGAGGGGACAGCTTTATGGATCTGAACTGGACATCTTCTCTTCTGAACTAACAACTTGGAGGAGAAATGATGATAAAAATGAACCCTTCCAGCTTTTCCAGCCATTTGGGAACTGCAGAGAGACAGAAAATACTTAAACGCAGAGGGACAAATCTCGTGGGGAATATGTGGTCTGACCTTGCAGTTACCTCCTCCTTTTGGAGGCACTCTACATATATTTATTAATCCATATACTCTTACATGTGACACCAGCTCCTGCTGCCATGGCTGGGTTGAACCAAGCTCTGAACTCTACACACAGCAAATCACCCACAGTAATACAGCATGAAGCCTGATATGCAAAACCCCAGATAACGCTGATTTAAATTTCCAGAATCATCTTAGTGTTATATTAACACTGCCTTTGCATATTAACAGATGAATTTTCTACAAATTTCTTACTTTTTAAGACAACAGAACTAGGCCAATACTGTAGACTTTTGCAAATAGCCTGCCTTCCTGCTTCAAGCCGTATTTTCACCTGCTCTTGTATCTATGAGCCCATTCAGAGTAAAATGAGGATATTTAATTTAAGGGAAACTAATTCATCAGCTAAGAGAAACAGCCACCTGGAGCCACATGGAGGAAGAGCTACAATTCTAGTTCAGGCAAAAATCATCATTGGGGATTCCTGAAGAGAGACAACACACTCTTTCAAAAAAGAAAAACAAACCCTGGCAGGGTGTATGGCCTGGGAAGAAGAGGAGCTGTGCCCTGGGTATGGCTCCAGGACCAAACCCTGCTACCCAGAGGGAAATTTAAGTCAGATGCTCAAGAGCACTGACTCAGTAGCCCCGAGTTGCAGATGCTTCCAAGTCCAGAGCCAGGAGAGGGAAGGGATTGCTCTACACATGCGGGTTGGAGTGCAGAGATATAGCTAATGACCTTAGGTACCCAGGGCTTCCAAAACTCCTCAACTAGACTGCCTAGAAGAGATTTTTAAAAGAAATTTAAGAAATTCAGAGAATTTCTTTCAGAGAAAAGAAATTAATGAGGTGACATGTTCATAATTTTTCGTAGAAAGAAGGGCACCAAGAATTAAAGAAAAAATTAAGATATCTTCAAAATTAGTTACACTATACACAAATAGGATGCAATCAAATCTACACTAGTAAATAACACAATGAAAGAAATTTCACGACCACACACCAACAGTCTAACACAGATGATGGATCTAAATATTGAATACTAGGCACAGTGATTTAAAAGGTCCCAATGGAATTTGCCAATAACTTTAACTTACTAACAGCCTACATCTAGAAGAGCCAAGGGAAGCAGGGAGACAGAAGATGGGAAATTTAGATGGACAAGTTCCAATAGCCTCCTGCCACCATCAAAAGCTCAGGCTGTAGTATATAGTACACAAACCTTACCAATGCTGTTGTCTTCGTGGACTCTCCACATATCCACAAAACAAAAAGGCCAAGTTTTGGCTGCCATTTCACTTCTGCATTTCAGCTTACACACATCTCTCAAATTAATATGATTATTTTCAGATGTGAGTGGTGTGCTTCACACTGCTCCAACAGAATGACAGAACACAGCAGGGATAGGAAGAAAATCTCATAGTGTCTGATGGAGACCATGACAGCTTCCTAAGAGGAACACACAGTCATGGTCCAGAAGCCACAACACAATTAACCAAAGCTACACTTGATGCTAAATGTCAAAGTGCTGTAATTGCAGTAATATGGAATATTATTAGAGAGAATTATACATTTTCTCCATGGGAGCCACTTTACTTCTCTAGTTGAATAAACGATGAACAAATTTCTCTGATGTTTTAGAACAATCATGATTTATTTCTTTTTTGTCCACTGCTTGACATATTAGCTTTCAGCTAGATCCCTCTTTCTTGACAACGGGAGCAAGACTATCCCCTTAAACACCACCTTGCATCCCTTAAAAATGCAGGCAGTGTTCACCTCCTGACACTTGTACTAG
The DNA here is from genome assembly GCA_009812075.1 of Sialia sialis. Taxonomy (NCBI): domain Eukaryota; kingdom Metazoa; phylum Chordata; class Aves; order Passeriformes; family Turdidae; genus Sialia; species Sialia sialis. The sequence continues at coordinate 4,674,057 of VRYO01002326.1, forward strand.
CATTTGGTGGGTTTTAAAGGCTTTTCCATTTCCACACTGCCAAGAGCTAGTCAATAGCCACATATTCTTTGTACACAATCCTTTTGATTGTACCTTGGATTACGAAATGGATGAAAAATAACAGATGATGCCTGGACCAGAGGCTGAACAAAGGAAGCTTACTGTGGGAAGAGGAAGAAAACAAACCACGAACTGCATGCCTGCCAGAGCTGAGAATGAGGGATGGCTGCAGCCCCAAAAGCAGTGGATCACACCTGCAGCACTGGCACAGCAGTGGCAGTTCCTCTGATCCCTCCTGAGCAGCGTCCAGGCCTGTGACAGCAGAGATTTAAACCCTTCTCAGAGCTGCCAGCAGCTGAGCTGGACACCAGCAGAGCCAGGCAGGTGGGAAGAGTGGGTCATCCCACTGCAGAGATTGCCCACATCCTAAAGAAAGGGGAATGCTTTCCCTTTGAAAAAATGTTCATCTAACCAAACCCTGCTCAGCCAGGTGGTGCACCCAGGTGTAGAGAAGGGATGAGGTGCAGCATGTTGCATTTCCACCGGTAGGAAGCAGATCTCTCCCAACAGGCACAGGTACAAGAATGAACCACTCAGTTGTTACTCCTTCCTCCCTTCATTTCTCTGGGCTGCTGAAATGCTGACTCCTCCTGGATGCTCCCCTCTGAGACATTCTTGCCCAGCCTGGAGGGCTGCCCTCACTCCCATGCCCAGGGACCATACATCAACTCGCTCAAACGCCAGAAATGTAAAACTGCGTGCCTGTCTCTCTTGAAATGGTGACATCATGGTACTAGCAGCTTGTGACTGAAAAAAAAAACCCAATAAAAAAATCTACTAGAGCTCACTTCTAGATAAAAAGAATCCCTGTACGCCCCTTCTAGGTTCAACACCAATCCTTTTCAACAAACCCTCACACTCCTATCTATCATAATTGCTTCCTGCAGGATACAGGAAAGGCATTTTAGCTGGTGAAGGAGATGGTAACCATAACAACAGCACCATGACAACTACAAGTGATATCTGAAACATGAAATACAGCAAGAACTTATTACTGATAAATTTGGTCCACAATAAGGATGGGAAAAGCACCAAAGAAGCCATAGCAGTTAGGGCAGGTGCCAACACAAAGGAACACAAGTGTCCCTGGATTAAACTGCATAAAGTCCTGCACATCCAAAGATAAGGCATCATGACAGCCCTGTCTTCTGGTCAGGAAACAGAAAAAGCAGACCCTGCTCAATCCTACTTGAGATCTCTCCTGTCTTAAGGGAGCAGGAGGGACTGAAGGATGGAAGGAGTGCTTCTGGGAAGGCAGGAAGTTTCCTGGCAGCTCCCAAATTTCTCAGTGGAGCTTTTTGTTTCCACAAGAGTTCATTGAAACAAGGCCTGAACAAGAACAGGGCTCCTTCTCAGGGAAGCATCTCTGAGTCAGACACACTGCATTGACTTTTCCACCAAGCACAATTTCAATGGGCGCCATACACTTCAGAGAAGGCATTGCAGTTGGCAGGCTTGTCTGAAACAGGAGGCTCTGCAGCCCTTAGCCAGCAGCCATCTAAACAACCTGTGCCAAGGCTCTGATTTCATTCTGGCACAGAAAAAAGAATCGCCCAGATTTGTGGCTACATCAGCTTTTTCACCCCCAGTGCAGAAGGAGCATTAAAACCCACCACAAACAAACAGCACCAGCTCCAAGGGCTGTGGCAGATGAAGTCATCTGGGATGTGATCAGACAGAGAAACATTCAAAGCTGTGGCCCTCTTTTAGTTTTTTCACAGGAAATTCAGCTCACTGATTTGCTACACAGGATTGCTCAGGGTAGGCACACCAAGCATGGGTCCTTTCCCAGTTCAAAGACTTTGTCACCCTCTGCATGTATCTTCTCTTCTAACCCCCTTGTTCTTTAAAACACTGCAATAATCTAGCTGGAAAATACACCTTTCTTCAAGGTACCTTCAACCTTCATAAATTTTCAGATCTATACTGAAGGCATAATGAAATAAACACTCAACAACTTAGTCTTTATTTGTACTTTTAGAGTCTGGTTTCTCCTACCAAAATAATTATAAAATATTTGCCCCATTTCTTACAAGAAATTCTTAAAAAATCTAAGAAAAGCAGAAGAAACCTTTAGTTTATGGAGGTGATTTTGAAGGCAAAAGAAGATTCAGATTGCACCCAGGAAATGTGACTCCAAAAGAAGAAATTTTTTTTGTATTTTGCTCTTACCACAGGCACTTCAAACCTCAGTAAGAAGATAGTTGAAGATCCATGACAACACCGCAGCTGAGCTGGAGGATGGGCTATATAAGACAAGAATATTCAAAATATATTTAAGGAGGAAAATTCTTCACTGGTCAGGGAAGAAGTATATGTGTGATATAGCCATTGCAGGGTAAGGAAAACAAGACAGAACTACAAGAAATACTCACAAAGACATCACACTGAAAGCACTGTCAACACTGCCACCATTCCACAAATTGGTCCAGCTAAAACCTTGGCTGGCTAATAGAAATGAATACTGAATGCTTGGTTCCCCCTCTCCATTGCCTTTTCCACTATAACTTCCAGTGCTTATAAAAACCTGAGACAAAGCCATCGCCTTATTTATTGCACAAGTACAGAAAGTGATTACAGCATACACTACACAGTACAACCATCTAATCCTCGCCTTTACATTCTCAAACCTGTTTTTGGAAGAAGTGTCAGCCAAATTGGGTATTTGCCACAGACCCTGCAAACAGGTCCTTCCTTTGCTCTCAAGTTACAATTGATCAGCGCTTGTATTTGGACAAGGAGTGAAAATCTTAAGGGTTTGTTTTCCCCACACTGACCTTACTAAGATACACTGATTTGATGTTGCATCTCTTGGATGGCAGCTCACACTAGGCAGTGAGGAATTCATTAATTATGCTAATATATTACTCGCATATTCTCTACATAGCACAGGTCTATGCTCTTGCCAACTGCAGGTGAGCTGCTCTTCATGCAGGTGAGGCAAACCATTCAGCAGATGTGATACAAAATTGTCTGCTAAACAGCAACACACACAACAAAATCCCATCTATCCAGAATAAAGCACTTCCACTACACTGGTACGTCTTTGCCTTCTCTGCGCACATAACTTACTGACACAACCCTCATTTCTTCTGGTTTCACCAAGATCTCATCAAGCATAACACATTTACACATGATCTTGACTTTATTCTGTGAGCTTTTAATTATAAAAATAATAAATGCTGCCTCTATAAATGTGTCTGCACATTTTGATTTCTCAAAGGTCTTACTACTTTGGAAAACTAATTCTATCCCTGCTACAACATAATGTTTGAAAAAACCCAGATTCTATATTTGGCAACATCATCATGTCAGCTACTACAAATGGTAAAACATATGTCCTGGGCTAATTTCTGGCAGATTCTTCCCTCTAAATATATGCAGGGGAACCAGCCTACAGTAGAACTCTGAAGCACAGTTCTCTGCACCCTGTCCAGGGCCGTGAACCCAAAACGGGATCCAGGGATGGAGCTCCAGATCCAGCTGCCATACTAACTTAATTCTGTCCTTCCATATGCTGAATTAAAGGAATATGGTCAATTGTTCTATAACTGAAAAAGCACCACAAAGATGATGATGATGCTAAAATAATGCATTAAGGGATAATAGGAAAGGATCTTGAAGCTGCTCCAGCTTGTTTGGGTAAAAATTGTTTGCTTGTGTGAAAGAAGTTTCCTCCCCAAGTAAATGACAGCAGATTATTCTTTTGCTGAGAGTGCTTTGAGTTTCTCTTCCTAACATTCAGACACACCAGGCAATCATGCCAGGCACACAGTAAAGTAAAAGCATCACACTGTCTACCAGACAGTGGTACATTGTTTATTCATGCTGAAAAAGAACATCAGGCAAAAGAAAGCTGGTGCCTGGGTCCCTCCACCCAGACTCACTGAAGCAGCTTTGATTCTCATTTTCATGGTCAGGAAACTTTAGAGGGCCCAGGAACCCAGTATAGCCAACAGGAGTCAAAGCTTTTCGCTGCAGCACAAAGCTTCTAACTGTAAAGAAATAGAAGTAAGGAGACAAAGCATTGTAAAACTGATGGGAAAGAGGTTATTCTGAAATTCAGCTTGTTTCTATATTTACAACAAACTTGGCACAGATTAGTTAGTGCTAGAATCTTCTTTCCTAGGGAATGCCTGAGTAGTGTATGTTGTACTGCAAAACCTCGGTCAGAAGTGGAAGATTGTTTCATTCCTTCATATTATTTTCTAACTAATGATGTTACAAATAAAGAACTTCTTTTAAATTAAATATACCCTCATACTTGTATGACTTAAAAATATGCTGTCCACCCACACTCAGCCACCCACTTGCATGACCAATGACTGTATACCCTGATAAATAAAATAATCTCTCCCTCTCTTGAAATGAGAATACCCAGAAATCTTCTGTGCTCTAAATGCTCTAGACAGTAAAATCACAATATTTGGGATATTGTTTTATCATGTAGTAGGTCTACCCTGCCAAATCTTTACTCAACCAACCTACAAAAGAAAATAAAGCAGGCAGTCACTCTCTGGCCTGCTGAGGCAAAGGGACAAGAGGGCAGGGAGGACAGAGACAGTATTGAAGGAATTTGAAGCCACAGGAGCTGATTTTGCAGCTCTTGCTTTCAGAAGAAGCTTTTCCTTCAAAAGTGTTTCAGTTAAGATCTTGGACTGTGCACCGAAAGAGGAGCATATTATGGCTCAGTCTGTACTTTAACTACAGTGATATTTATAAAGTTTGTTTTTAATTCCTTGTGGTTTTGAACTTAGAAAATTAAGGTATCTAAGGCATGAGCAGGAACCAAGTCACTGAGTCACTCAGCCTTTCTGAAATCTCCAGTGCACGATTTTCTGTCACAGCAACGACCAATTCCAGAGACTCCTTTCCTCCCTAAGCTCCTGTGGGATGTGTGCAACTACTAGATTCTTGCAAGCTAAAGTTTAACCTTGTTCTGCTGCCACCTCTTTTCTTGCCACCCAGTGCCAAGGAGCTGATGAATGTCAAGTCAGTGGCATGCTCCAGGGATAAGACAAAAAGTGAATGGGTTTGTGTCAGGCACCCAACAAGCCCAGGGCCAGGGAGTAGGGAAAGGTAAGAAAGTTCCATCGGATGAAGAAACAGCATGTCAAGAATGGTGAGATGTGACTGACAAACACATTCTCTGAGGAAAAGGTCTGGGAAAACCCCAACCAGCTGGATCCTGGATTCATCCTTAATTTCTCTCTACATTTCCTTTTGCAAAGTCTGTCAGCAGCACTAAGGCTGATGTTTGTTTAGGATGCCTGAAAACATTAATAATTAATCACAAATGAAATAAAGTAGATCTTGATAAGATACAGAGAGTTTAACAAGGATGATAAAAGACCTCGAGAAGCTTCTGTGAAAAGAATGACTAGACATAGTAACTCTTCATCCTGGGAAAGAAGGGAATGGGATAAATATTTACAAAAATGCACACAAGTGTGCAGGGAGAAGACAAGCAGAGAAGAGAAAACAAACAATCCTCTCTCCACAAAGAGCTACAGCACATCAAAAAGAACTCACTGGTGACAGGCTCCCTGCAAAAAAACTACAGCAGTAATTCTTCCTTCTTCCCACTGTATGGACTTACACTGTGCAGCAGGTGATGCATGATGGAATTTTACAAAGGTTCAACAGCAAAATGCTGAATTGTCCTTTCATTGTTTTTCCCATGGTTTCTCAATCTAAGAGCCTTTTTGGAGAAAGCAATGTTTTCACCACATAAATAATACGTAGCTCTAATATGGATTAGTGGCTTTGTTTGCTATTTTAATACTGACTCTAAATAATTGTGTGGTTTCTTGTCATTCATTTTTAAAGGGCATTAAGTGTGAGGAAATGTCACATCCCCCTCTCTGAGCATCACAATGTTTAACAGCTTCTAATGAAAAAACACTGTATGACATAGACTATTTCTCTGCAAATGAAAAGCACCTATTGATCAGGGAGGCTCTAGCAAATGAACAGCTCTGTTGGCTGGTAAGTTTCTAACTGAAACACAATATTAATTCTCATATCCCTCTGCTGATGCAGCAGAAGAGGCTCTGCAGCTTCTTGCTACTGCATGGAGCTGCTTCACCACATGAATAAAGGGGGTGCCCATTTTCAACTCATTCTGTGGAATCAATTTGATCACATCATGTTAAAAATCCAGAGGCAGCACTGAGGTGGCTACAGTGACACAGAGGTAATTATCAGGTGGGGGACATCACCAGGAAGATCAGCTGAGAAAAATGAATAGGGGTGCTGCTGAAGAGGAAAAGCACACGAACAGCAAGGAAGACAAATGGTCCTTCTAGAAAATGGTCATGTATCCAGAGCCACTACTTGTAAGAGGTCTGATGAGACAGTGTGTGTAAATGTTTTATAGCTGAGAGGCTCAAAGCTCCAACAGTGCAAGCAAAGTCATGTACATTTTCTTTTTCATGTAGGGCAAGCAGTCTGGAACACATGTCCCACCAATGACCTCCACTCTGGCCCAGAGGGGCTGTCTCTGGTTGAAAAGATGATTCATTCACTCTGCCAGAAGGGCTGAATGAATAGGCAGTATTCAGACTGCAGAACACTTATCACTTGGGATTCCCTCGAAATTCAGGTCTGACATGACTGGGACAGTAACCACGCGCTTTTGCTCCTAGCTCCTTGAACAGAAATGTCTCCTTGCATTCTTCAGTGGCTCCCACAAATCATGTTGACTTTTACGGCTGGCTAATTATTACTGCTAGACTTCTACAGGGTTTCATGATGAAAAGTAGTGTATTTCTGAAAGCTCAGGGCACAAAACTTACAGTATAAATCACTATTTATCAGGCAGCAACAAAATCCAGACATGGCAGGCCCTTGAATATACACATCCGGGTAGTGCTTAACTTTATTTGTTTAGGAATAGAAAGTTTTGTTTTGCTTTTATTGACAGAGCATACTAAGAACTGCCAATAATGCAAAAGGAGCAAAACAAGTAACTGTCACAAATCACACTTTGTCTAGAGGTATGTCAACATCTATCACACATACAGAGCTATCTGAAATGCCATTAGGGTTGCACAGTTACACCTCAGGAGATGAGCTGTCAAAGGAAAGAGGGATAACTGCATAATCCTAACTGGGTCTCCTTCTGCATAAACATATTTTATTCCCATTCCCTCTGTCTAGATTATCTCAGCATCCACTGCACCAGCTGCCCAGCCATTGCCACATCCCTCAGCAAGCCAGTGCAGAGTAAGAGGCTGCAAGATACTTGTCCCAGATCCAGTCTCAAAGGTACAAATTCACCTGAATTTACTCACCCTGAGCCCAGAGGTACAGTTTGTCCTGGGCAGTGCCCAGACCATAGCACAGAAAGTCATACTGAGACTCCTAACAGCGTGTGCTACAGAGCCCATGCAGAACATCCAAAAATTGTCAGAAGCAATAAACCACCACTTCTTCTCTGCATCTAGACATGCACCATGTGAAACCACATGAAACACCTTCAAAACTGTAAGAATGCACCCAAGAACAACCAGGCAGTAAATTCACTAAGATACAAACTAACTGCATTGGAGGCATTTTTCTAGGGTAGAGGATTGAAGTATTTTCCAGCATCACTGCGTACCCTACATAAGAACTGATAAAGAATAAGGAATTATGAAAACCACTTTTTTTTCTTTGACAGAATACTTACATATTATAAAATAATTTGCTGCTGTCCTTTTAGCTGTTACCAGTTTGAAACACTATACATGAGTGGGGCTGCAGCACAAACTAGAATAATGAAATCCTAAAAGCTCCTTCTCCTGAAGCACTGCTAGGATCAAACCCTACTGTGCACATGTCAATTGGCAAAGATTTTCAGAGAGAATTTACTCTGGTGCTTTGTCAGTGTTCCTCTGTGAATATTAAAAAAAAAAGTCAGAAGATTTTTCTTGAAGCAAATTTTTGCAGTCCTCAAGACATTTCAATTTTCTTCAAATTTCTGATCAGTTTAGAGGGCTTTACTTGTGAAGTGCATATTGTTAGGATCAGGGCAATAAAGACTACAATACCCACTTCACTATATTTGACATAAAGCCCACAATCAGCAAAAAGAAAAAAATTACCATTTAAAAAATACAGCTGATGTTTCAGACATCAACCACTCAAATGATGCACTTCTTTGAAGAATGCAGTGCACTTCACTTTGTTGTACCACTTCCAAGAAGCGTTGCTCACAACCACCTGCAGCTTCTGAAATGCACGTGGCATTTTTCCCTTAGCCACAGCCAGGGAACTACTGAGGTATGCTTTTAAATAGAAGATTTCTATCAATACTAAATGAACACAAAGGTTACAGGAAGTTACTGTATAATCAGTTCTCTCCATATAGTTAATATTTCATTGCTCTCTCTGTTCTCTAGCATGAAACCCAACATGGCTCTATTTTCTTTGGCTTGTACTGCTTTTTTTTCTACTGATTTACCTGTCCAAAACCCCAGGAGGCTTTAATGTGAAAGATTTCCAAAGACAACAGGAAGAATTATGAAGACTGTCCAAAGCTCTCCTTGTCACACCAGAATAATAATCTGCAGCCAGGAAGGTACAGAAAGAGCTCACATCAGGGACAATCAGTGCAGCATTCATAGTCTTCTGCTCAAATTCCTAGACTAGTTCTCAGTCAATGACATAAAAAACCATCAGAGAAAATACTTTAAAGACATGGTACAAGAACACTTCTCACTCCACCTCTTTTTAAAATCTAGATTGAAAAAATCATTGCAATTTAACTCCCAACATTTGTTTTTCATCACTTCAGCAACTGCTAGACAAGACACGTCATCATAAGAACAGGGGCAGCAGCAAAGCCCAGTGCTGCAGCCATGGTATGGAATAAACATTAATTATATTAATGGGCATCCCCATCTCTGAAAGTCATCGTGAAGTGTTAATGCAAAGCCAAATTAGGTACAAAAGGGCAGAACTGGACTCTTACACCATAAAATGAATAGTCAGTCTCTTGGTAGGAAGAAGTCTAAGCACTCAGCATGTTCTTGAGAGGAAGGAAGAGCTGAGCAGTCCAGCCTTGAGGCAAAAAACAGATCAATACCTGTGTGGAAAGCTAGGGAGACAGGAAGAGCTTTCTTCTCCATAGCCAAGATGTCTCTATCCTTACCCAACCCCTACATGCAGCATTCTGTCTTACTGGCAATCCCTGTGTTTCTGAAAATTCTACTTTCAACACTTTTCCGAAGGTGTGGGCTTGGTCCTACCAACAGAGCCAGGCAAGTCTGCTGGGAAATCAACAACATGCATCAACAACCCCTGACATACAGCTCCTGAGTCAAGGATGTAATTCTTATGCAACTAAGCTAGGCAAGGATATTTGGAGTGTTACACTGTTAAATCCTTCAATCCTCCACTGTTCCCGTCCTAAAAGCAGGCTGTAATAACAAAAACAAAAACAAACAAACAAACAAAATCCCCAAACAACACCACAAAAAATGGAACTTCATGTCGTTAAGAGCAGGAGATGTCCAGTAAATTTTCTCATTGAAAATCAAGATTTTTTTTCCTCAGCAGCTAAGAGTGAGCCTAAATTTTCTAACACCCCCACAGGATTACTGACCTGCATTACCTTGGTCACTGTCTTTTTACAGGACTGAAAATACACGGCACTATAAAATTATTGGGTGCAATACAGCATCAAATACACTATATTTACATCACATGTGGCAAAGCACTAGACACAACTGACTTCCATGAGTTAGCATGTTTTAGTTGTGTAATGTTTTCAAGATCAGTTCATTAACAAGAGGTTAGGCACTCAAATCTGATCCTTCATAATTTCATTTTAACCCCTTCTGGCTACTTTTCTCTGCATCTTTTCCTACATGCAGAAATACATATATACAGAATTCCAGAGTTTCTCAAGGATTTTCATGTGTGCTTTGACAGGGGCTCATGTTTGAAATAGTGAATCAAAAATCAGTCAATAAAAGTGCTTCCCTCAGGAATTACAAATACAGCATAACTGTGATGCCAGCTTAAAGAATGAAATAGCAACGTAAGGAGTACATTACACACTACTTTAATTGCACCCTCTTACAGAAAGGACAACAATGGAACCTGGTATAGAGATGATAAATGTTTTCTGCATTTAGCAACACCTGCTTCCATTTTACTTCCCTTGTCATCTCTGCGCCAGAAACCCTGAAATAACCAGCATCACTGCAGTTGTAATGACTTGAACACCCACCTCAATCACATACAGAAAAAAGCCTAATTTTGTAGGCTTTGGTGCCTTTAAATTATGTTTGTTACCATGAGAACTCGATTAAAATGCCACCCACAAGCTTGCAGAAAGGAGGTAAAAACAACAACAAAACAAAACCACACCAAAAAAAAAAAAATCTACTTTTAATCAGTGGTAGTACACTTGCTGCATTGCAGCATTCTCACAAGCTCCCCAGCCTTCTGCAGTAAGAGGCAGCAGAGACACCCAGAGAGATTTATTTTGCTGAATACTTTATTCAGGATGAAATTTAGCTGCTGTCCAGTATTTTTATACAATATTCCATTCGATGAGGATAAAGTGCACATACATGCTCTGCGCCATGATACAAGGGTTGATCTGAAAACCAGACAATTATGTGTATATTAAATGTGAGGACAACTCTGACAGCCACACAGGAGAAAAAGATTTTGTTGATATCTGAAATAAATCAAAGCTATGAAACCCTCTGCTTTCCCCTTCTTCAATTTGTTAACTTTATAAATTTATGCTGATTTTTATAAATATATACTTCTAGAAACTCAAGTGACAGCACTGTATTATCTAGTCCTCTCATTTCATTTTCTTTTTAATTTACAGCCTAAGGTTTGGATTAATGGACATGGACACTGCATTCCTGCAGCATGACTGGGAGCTGGAGTTTGCACCCCAAGCCTTCAGCCATGTCAAATCAGATAATTAGACTGTGGCTGAAACAAAAGCCAGCAACAAACCACACCAAACAGCTTGGTCAGCAGTGTGTGTGCAGACTGTAGGTGCAGACTGTAGGAATGGCCTGCAGGCAGTGGTGGGCAAGAGAAGGGGAAGAGTTTCACACCTCTGGTCAGAACAACTTACCAGGCACATACTCAAAAGGAGTCATGTCACAGAGCTCTCTCTTAAAAGACTTACCTCCTCCTCCACAGGACAGAAATGATTGGTGTTGTAATTAAGAGACCAGCCAAACTGTATCTCTTTGAAGGTGAGAGCAGAATAAATTTCCCCGTGCAAGATCAATCACCCTCTCCACAGCACTGTCCATATTGGAGCATTAGGCATGCTTTAGGCTTCAAAAGCAGCAGTTCCTTCACAAAAAATCTATCAGCCAGAGAGAGATGGCATAAACATGAACCGTGCCAGAAAGCCTGGATGCCACCTTCTCAAAAGGAAAATGTAAACTGATTTGAAACAAAGGGGATAAAAGAAACCTTTGATATAGCTTCAGTGGAGCAGGCAGGTCTCCCAGTCCTCCACCTGCATCTTTAAACAACACTAATAGTTGCTCTCTCCATTTTGAATGTGTAATGTGCGCACTTGCAGCTGTATTTTCACCTGCCATGAGTTAAGCATCACAGATGATAAAGGGTTCCACCAGAGAAGTGAACAAACCCATGCACCAGCAGCAGAGGAGAGCCTAAAGGACAGGGTTGTCCTATCCAAATCACACAGGCTGCATGGGAAAATTGCACCACCTAGGCTGGGGAAGGCACAGACATCTTCCAGTGGAAGCTCTTAGCCATGCAAAAAAGTACAAGCGTATTTGCTTGAACTTAGAACATCAGATGTGGACAGTGTCATAACCCCCATCAGGCAAGATCCTAGAAGAGATTTTTAGATCACTGTCAGTCATATTTTGGGGAAGAATTCTAAGGAGCATCTATCACTGGTATCTCACTGAGGCCAAGAGAACTACCATGGCTCACTCCACCTCCAAATCTGTACCCACTGACTGCCTGGAGCTCCCATGTCCACCCCTTCCTGCTCCTGCACACGTACAGAACTAACTCCCACGGGTTTTACACCACACAGGCAAAACAAGAGCAAAGTTTGACCCTGTATACTCAGCAAATCCTGGGCATATCATACTGGAGGGTCAGACATGGTGCAGAGAGATAGGAGGAGAGGGCTGGGCTGATGACAGAACAATCAGAATGACATTAGCCATGGCTAAGCTCCACGCAACCCACTTTCATACTGATGACCCACAACACAGTGTCTGTGCCAGTTTAGGCCAGCAGAACCAGCTCAGACAGCCCCTTGGCTCAATGGCATAATTTTCTATTGCTTTTCCTCCTCTCCTTCTCTCTTTCTTTCTGCTAATTGCAGTAATCATGCCCCCATAGAGCTGCAAATAAGAGAAGAATAATGCTTATGATCATCCAAACCTCCCACTGACAAAAAACCACTGTGTTTAAGAAAAAGCTTGACTTATCCTTCATAGGCATGGATTTACCAGGAGATTAGCAACATCAGAAACTTTAAATAAAGACATTTCCATCTTATTATCCACAGACTGCTAAGACCTTGATTGTCATACATCTTCTATGGATTACTGTTACTTTATTATTTTCTGGTAATTTGTCTTCTTCCATTAGGCATTACCTGCACAGAATTTGCTAAAGTTGATGAAGAATTTTCATGTACCAATTGAAGTGCATTCAAGATTATTTCACCTAAAAAGAGGTTTTCTTCCTTGTACAATTCTGATGTAATACAGATATTCCTACAATCACAGGGATCTTTAGAAAGCCAGAGCAGTTTTATGGTTAAGGTGCTGAGATCCAAGATTAGAATTAGTCCAGCACTCTGCTGCTTACCTGGAACTATTACAGTAATAAGCCTCAGAAGCCGCACCTGGTTATAAGCCGCACTTCTGGATAGCCGGAAGACAACGGAATTTGTCCATAAATAAGCCACACCGGGTGATAAGCCGCCTTTTTTTTTTTGAAGCAAGGATCCATTTGCAACAAAGTAATGAGTTAGTAACAGAATTGCAGAATCGCGGGGTTTGCTGTCAGGTGCTCAATAGAGCCTTTAAACGCAGCCCCAGGCGCCCTCCCCGTGCCACGGGCCCCGGCACTCCCGCCCCCAGGGCTGGCTGCCGTGGCTCCCCGCCTGCTCGGCGGCAGCGGCCCGGTGGCTGCCCTCGTTGTGCGAAGAGCCGGTGGCCTGCTGACTCACCGCGCGAAACCGGCGGCAGCTCACCGCCCACTCGCCAGTGGCTCCGCAGCAGCTCCCTCCCCGGCCAGCTCGCACTTCCAGGTTGGCATTTCGCCGGAATTTGTCCATAAATAAGTAGCACCTGGTGATTAGCCGCACTTCCGGGATCGGCTCTACTCTTCAGTGAAATAGGTGTGGCTTACCAGTGTGAAATTACTGTACCTTGAACTTACGAATAAACAAGCCCATGCCTCAGCTGTAAAACACATATTATGATATTCACACTTGTCTGTTTATGCTGCTAACCCTTCAAGGTCTCTTCCACACGTGCAAGGATGCTCTGGCTCCCAAGCAAAACCTTTGGATCCAAGTTTCAGAACGTTTTACTCAAGGAAGGACACTTACCAGACACAGCATCTGCCTGAAGGCAGCACAACTAACTTGAAGGCACAAAAACGAGACCCAAAAGGAAGGACTATGACACTGGCCAGTGACACCAGAGCCTGAGAGCCCTCCAGAGCACATGGGGGAAACTGAGGGGTCTGGGGTACTGTGTGCCTGCTTGACAGCTCTGGGGACAGAGGCTGCCCTGAACTCTGGCTGAAGGGGAATCTGATCCCTTAAAACTCTTGATAATCAGCCAGGACTGATAGAATAGCCACAGTTTAAAACTTGGATGTGAAGTCTCTGATGAAGGTTGCAGCCTACAAACTAAAACATTAAGGAATCCCTGCTGTTAGTATTATCATAAAAACAAACAAAAATGCAGAGTCTTATTTCAACTCCATAGGGCTGCTGGCCTGACCAACTGGCTTGTCTCTAAATGACTTCTTTCACAGATACTCCACAGCACTTCCCACATCTTTCCTTCAGGAATCTATATCAAGCTTGCTGCATTTCTTCTTTGATGAATGCTCATGTCTAAAAATACTTGTACAAAGAACTGTCTTTGGTAGGAATTAAAAATGTGACACAATATAGTGCCAGAATTCATTTAAGAAAACATAAAGCACAAGGTATATATCAAGTCCCTGATACCAATCTGCCTCCATATATACATAACAGGTCCTTCAGATTTCTCCCTGATGTTAAACAGTATTGTAAACTGGTTGATTCTGTCAGTCACCTAAGCTTAAGATACACGAACACACAAGCAACCCACAAATTCCTTATTTCTCTTACACTGCTTGTGCTCCTTTTTTTGTCTCTGCCTGTCTGCTGTGTCATAATTGTCAATCACACTGGCCAATTTCTACCATGTTTCACAGAAGGTTCTAAGCTCCTACCTACCACCCTAGGAAATCCACAGATGGATAAAAGAGAGAGAGGATAATGTCTCTACAAAGGAATAAAACAAGGAGAAGGGCTCAGACTGTATTTCTTCTGTTTGGCAGTATCCTGGTGGTCTGCTCAGTGGATGTAGAGCTGACATTCAGCCATAGCATACATTCTTTCTGGCCAAACTAACTGTCTAAGCACAGACAGGATAAAGATGAAACAGGTGCTGGCTAACCTCCAGAGAGAGCGAAGTCACTGCAGACAGGAGAAAGAAAGTTGCTGAGAAAATGCAAAGAAAGCCAGGAAATCACAAAGATCCAAGGAGCCAATGGAGATAACACAGTGAAGAATGAGGAAAAACAACACAGGCAGGGCAAAGTGGGTATGAAAGGAAAAATCAAATGCTGGGAAACTGGAAGATCACAGTAGAGCATGGGAATCTTCCACAAGGAACCAAGATGAGAAAACGAGCGGTACATGGCACCACAGGAAGGGAATACAGGGGCTGGAGAGGTGGAGTGGAGATTGTATGTAGGGTAGTGATAAACATCACAAGCTCTAAGCAGAGACCAACACTGGGTGCCACCCCACACTGCCAAATAATATCCACTGTTTTTATTTTAAAAAACAGTTCAATTGGCAACATCATTTCCAGCACTGAGCTGAACTCAAACCAAGAGAAAGTCCTGACTTCAGGCATTTCAAAGTACAGATATACTCTGGAGGGTCTAGATACATTTCAGACTGCAAGAAAAGGCACTTTCATGATTTTACCAAATCTTCCTTACTCAGGCCAGAAAGAAACAGGTTCGCTCATCTTTACTTCATGGTTTTACTGATAGCTGGAAGCCAATTACCTAAACATTCAGAACCTAGGAGGAAAAAGGGTCAGCAAGGTGGTCCAAGTCCATTCTAAGGCCAACATTTACATTAGTTTTAAATGGAGCTGAACTATTTTGTCCATTTCTGCTACTTACTAGAGTGAACACTATGCAGAAATAGAACTGCATTACTAACTACAATTTTGCTGTGTTAGGGAAAACAACATTTCCAATGGAAAATATACTAAAACAGCAGAGACAAACAAGAGGTGAAGCTGATCTTCTGTCTTTTACAACTCACTATACACTGGAGTTTAAATTGAAACACTCCCCCAAGTAAAATAGGATTTGATCCCTTGTAGGCTGCATATCCTATGAGGACACAATTTGAACTGTAGAGTCTCTAAGGTACTAATTACACTGACAAACACAATCTCACCAGTGTGTCCTTTCTGGCTGCTCACAGCTCCATGCCTCTGTGGAGATTTGACTGTAAGCTCCTTGGAGTCTGGAACAACTCTGCTGTTTGAGCACACAGCATCTAACACAACAATGATCTAATCCAGACTTGGACACCTAGTTACTAATATTATGATAGCTACAGCAATGAATCATATAGCATTAAGAAGAATCACAGCAAAAGCTGTTGTACACAGTATTTAGTTCTCAGGCATGCCACCATTAACCTTAGACTCAAAATCCTGTTGAGTCTAGTTCTGTTTTCAGCACAGAGTCGATGCTCTTTTGATTTTTAGCAGCCAAACTGATGCAAGAGTAAAAAAAAAAAAGTATATAAAAAACTGTATAAAAAAGCATAACACCTTTTCTTGCCCCAAAGAAGTTACTAGTGAATAAGAATATCAGGGAGCTGTTATTAAGAGTACACTGCAGGAAACTCATAGAGATGCAGATATGGGCAACAATTAGAAATCAGTCATTGAAGCAGGACTCCTAATCAAAACGCCTTGCAATTTACCCCAGATTTCCCACAAAGACATGGCAAAAGACAGAACAACCAGCAATCTTTCAGTAATGTCCTGAAGTCTTCTGATGTAAAATTCAAGGATGATTTGGGAAACAACAGAGACAAGCCATGTGAGGATCTCACTTTTCACATCAAGACCTCACTTGAACATTAATTACATGGTGTGTTACACCCCGCCTCCCTGTGTAATTATTCCAGCTGTCCAAAATGTCATGGCTAGAGACTGGACTGAATTATAACTTCCTGCTTCAGAAGAGACCAAATCTCAGAGGGATTAAAAATAAGAGGAAAAAAATTACTCATTTTAAGGCTGACAACTACAGTAATTTTTGGTCATGGTTATGAAAGGTTTTATCAGCTATACTGGAAAAAACATTAGGATTCAAACATCTGTTCTTCTCATAAGTGTCACTCCTCAATACAAACGAATCTGTGCCTCTCAAACTTTTCTCATGCAGAATGCTCACAGCACTTCCGTTATTCCCACTATCTCTTTCAAAAGCATGTTTACTACAACACCTGCTTAAGTCCACTTAAAGAAGGCTTAACTCTGAGTGTCAGGTTCCCTAACACTGAACTTACAAGCTGCAGTGCTTAGGAACTTGTGACTTGCATTACAAAGCTATTTACAGGCATTAAGTGTGAACGGGATCATTTTCCCCCATGACTGCTTAGCAGGCAACACTGACTTCCAGCTCCCCACTCAGTGAGAGACACAGGCACATCCCTGTGTGCTGCATCCTTGTCCTGACACCAGCCAGAACCAGATGCTCCACAAGACAGTTCAAGAGACTTGGCAGGAGGAATAAGGTGTTTTTAGACAGCAGCAGGGTTTGCTGTGAAGATGAACAAGGCACATGGGGTGGATCAGACCACTGGAGGAGACAAGTACCACAAAGCTTTTCTGAGCAGGCCCCCAGACCAGTCACACCTGATAGAAAGTGCGGACAGAGCTGCCCTGTAGTTCCTGTGAAAGAAGGGCTGATGTGCACCACTCAGCAAGGACTTTTGGAAACTGAAACTCCAATTTTACAAGAGTGAGCAATTTCTTTTTCATATAGCTGTAAAGCTATAATCCTTAGCAAGACGATTAGTTTTCAAAAGGATGTTCACAGCAAAAATTCCACCACCTTTAGAAGAGATGAGCTTCTATTCCATGGTATTTTCTTTCCCTTCATGTCATCTAGGGGACAAAACTCAGTTGTGAGAACTCAGCATTAGCACACTGAACTGGTTCCTGAGCTACAGGAGGGATTATTTTGACCTGACTGTTGGAGATGCAGAAACAACTGCTGTAAGTGCTCACAAAACCAAAATGCAGCTCTGCAACTCACCATCACTTGCTTAATTTTGCCCCTCTATAAAGTCACTTAAGTGCTCCACAGAAATGGAAAAGTTCTGTGTTGGGGTTGGCTGCTGATCCTGACAATGCACAGGACAACCATTTCCCTTTCTTACCAATCTCTTCCTTGAAATTAAACTCTGTGGCTCATTACAACAGAGGGGAAAGAAAGGATGACATTTCCTTCTTCCTCTCCCCTCCTGGTCTCTCTGGCCCATCTCTTGCATCCAAAGAGTTGGGAAGAGGCTTAATGAAAAGCTGCAGCAAGTCAGATCACCTGTCTGTCATTTTCTGCCTGAATTGCTTTGCTTCTTGTCTGTAAACAGGTTTTAAAGCATCTACTAGTGACTCAGTCTATTACACAGGAGTATTACTAACACCATCACCATCATCAGCATGATTTGACAGTAACAGAGGACATTCTGTGTCCTTCCCACTGCTTGATGATCCTGTCTGAATCCTTTCAAAATGTGGCAAATTCTGCTTTTGATAGTTCACAAATACAAGTAACAATATTCAAAACAGCTTGTGTTCAAAACAGGTTGTTTGCAAATGAATGGAAGTGCAGATAATGGCTATTAAGACAATCAGAAGAAAAGAGAGAAGATGATTACAAAATTGATGACAGGGGTCCTTTCAAATGAGGAAAGAGGCAGATTAATGCTAAGTGATAAACACAAAGGAAGAAATCCCAAAGGCTAGTCTGGTGCAAGGACCTTTTGTAAGTTTTACCTGGAAACTAAAAGTCTCTTGCAAGTGAGATTGTAGAACAGCCTACTGCTTGGTAGGAGACTATTATTCAGAGGAAGGCTGATGATGGAGGAATGGATGCCCCACTGACTGTAAGTGTGCCAAGAGCCTCCTTCAGCCCCATGTCATCCCACCCAGGCAGGGATGCCTCACTACAGCCCTCCCAATGCCAAGCAGGAGACACTCAATGTGCATGGGAAAAGAGAAGACAACACCAATAATACCACTGAGCTCCACCTTGCACTCTGCCCATTTGCCAATTTTCCCTAGTGCTACAACAATCACTGCAAAAAAAACCCAACACAAAGTAAGCAAAATAAAAAAACAAGAACATCTCTAGAATTTTTTACTCTTCAGAAATCAAGCCAACATTTCTTCTGCAGCTACTACAAGAAACTCTTCTAGTGAGCATCAGTTCATATCTCTTTTCTAAAAGCTGTTCTAATCATTCCTCACTGGCATCTTTCTGTATAATGTTAAATTGTAATCATTGATGAGGGAAATTCCTAACCCTAACACATAGCTATGGTGTACGTATGCTCTGTACAAAGTTCATCTAAGACGGGCCTGTATCCAAAGAGGTTCCAGCCTAATTGAACAAAGCATCAGTACACAAATGTTCTCCCTGAGTACACTGCATGCTCAGCTTGACCTCCTGAGGGCTCTATTATGGATGGCTGCTGCCAAGCTCCATCCCCATCTATGTGCCTCCCTTCTGAGCACTTGTAGGTTCATGGCAGAAAAAGAAATTCAAACAATGTTCACATTCAGAATTTTACTCAAAATTACCTGTAATCTGAATGTAACAGAGCTTTATGAAGTTGGTAAAAACTCCCCTTTCCTGCTCAGAAACAGCTCCACATGAGCAAATGGCGCCTTCATGTTTTGGGGTCCCTTCAGAGAGACAGCTCACACACAGAAAAGCTCAAGTCAGAAGGAGAGCTGAGTTTGTTCACAATGCAGAAGGAATGACAGGGCCAAGTGACCAGCATGAAGAGTCACTGCAGCAGCCCCAGAAGCATCAAAAGCAAACCCACAGTATCAGAGAATGCTGCTACTCTTCCTAAGCTGAGTCCTCAGCTCCAAATGCTGCAAACAGGCTGTACTGACATCCCAGCTCAGAGGAACATGAGGTTTATTGCCCATTCCTGAAGCCCTCTGTGCCACCTTCCTGGTTCTGTCACTCCTCTTCCCCATGCAGCCTTGGGAGATGTTCTTACACATGGGGCAAACACATCTCCTTTTGCTGAGCCCCCACCTCCTTTGTCACAACTTTCCCTGTCACACACCTGTGACACATTATTTCCACTGCTAATTCTCACTGTTAGTTTTAGTCACACAGAGACAAAGGACACAGGAGAGAAAGCAATGCTCACAGGATCTTATACCTGTATTTTATCTCCTAATCACTGATGCAGTAACCCTGTGAAGAAAATGCTAGTTATGATGTATGATTGTTTCTCTCTCTTTTCATTTCAGACTTGTCAACTTCCTAAACTGTCTGTGGCCTCTGAGCAGCACCAAGAGGCTATGGAGCACTGCATGGGTATATTCCTTACTTCAAGAGCAATAATTTAGGTCTGTCAGTTAAGGGTGGGATATTCTGAGACAATTTAAGCTTTGCACAGCAGACAACTGAGAACTTACTTTATTGCTAGCAGAATATTCTCAATGGTGAAATGGCAGCTGCAATAAAACTGCCTGTTACTTTAAGTCTTACAGGCTATTTTAATCCTTCATTTAGTACTTGCACTGCTGCAAGGGTATTCTGAGGCCATGGGAAAATTCCTGAAGCGTGCAGGATCACTGCTTATGGTACTCTTCCAGCCTGGCAGAGGCTGGCAGGAGCCTGCAGGGTGCTGGATGTGCTGGCAGCATTCAGGAGCAAATGCCAGGGCTGTGGTGGCTCCTGCCCTTCCACAGTTTGAGGCCCAGAAGGCAAATGGCTCCTTCCCAAACTGGTGGGCTACCTGTGCTGTGTTTTCCAGGAGAAGGAATAGCACTGAAATTCTGTGAAACAAGAAGGACCTGAAAGCTCAGGCACATCATATGTCTCAGAGACAGGAGAGGCTGGCACATACACACTTTATGTGCCTCCACAGCCCATGTCAGCCCTGTGGTGCCATGGTTTGTGAGAGAAAAGTTCACGTACAGAAAATGAACTGC
Source organism: Sialia sialis (assembly GCA_009812075.1). NCBI lineage: Eukaryota > Metazoa > Chordata > Aves > Passeriformes > Turdidae > Sialia > Sialia sialis. The sequence continues at coordinate 4,694,633 of VRYO01002326.1, forward strand.
CTTGTCCTTGTGTGTCTGCTTTTTACAGCCTACAAATGCACAGTGCCAAATCTGATTCTCTATTTCAATTTCCTTCTAATTCATAAATCCAGGAGAGACTCCATGCAGAAGTAAACTAGTGGGTGGTTGGGAAATTGATAGATTTACAGGCTTATAATAGCTCAAGTCCAAAACCAGCCTTGCATCCAATATACACACACACTGGTGCACATGTGCATGTCCACACAAATCCCACACCATCCATTATTACCTTTTTTCATCCTATAGTAGCAGCTTGCCTTCCTTTAAACCTGTGCTTGATCCTTCCATATTTTCAGTGTCAAGCATCCTGGCAGCCTCAGAAGCATAGTACTGACTCAGGAAGAATACAGCAGATTGATTTTGCTCACTGTTCAGGTATGATCTCACAGAAATGTGCCCTAAACTGCCATAATCCAGTTCCTTTCGATTTATTAGTGACAAGGCAGAGTAGGTACTTTTACCACCTGAATAGAATTTTCATGTTCATGTATGTGTTCATGCTACTCTTCAAAGAATGCAGAGTCAAACTCCTTGCTTGTTGGGCTGAGAGGACACCCAGGCAAAGGGACACCATCCTGTTATGCCTTACAGGATCTTCTACTGGCATCTGCTACACTGAAACCCTAGTTTTGCTCGTGTTTCAAGACCAGAGCAAACACACCACTTCTCCCAAAAATAATGGCAGTGTTTCCCCCTGCTCTGACCAAGTTAAGTCATCAAGCAGAAGCTTTGGCACTTTGGCACCCTGCTCACACTGCATTTCTTTCTTATGTTTCAAACACAGTTTCTCAGTCAAACTCTCCTCCCATTTGTGAAAACAGCAGCTATGTTCACTTTAAAATCAAACTGAAATCAATACATACAGAAATACTGACAAAGTATCTGCCCATTCTACATGACACAGGTTTCCTCTAATGCTTACTTTTATTCTCATAAGACAGGAGTCTCCTGAATGTTTACTCCTTCCAAAAAGCAGAAAAAGTGCATTTCTATGATCCAACCCAATAATTTCTGATTCTGGAGATCTGGAATCATTGTGCTTGTGATTACCCTGTGAAATCGTTCTAATATTTTCTGTGGTACAGCTCAGTGCAGCAGCAGGGTATGACAAGCCAGAGCAGAGTGCAGTGGCACTCTCACCTCTCTCAGATGCTCTGCCTTTGTATCATCACCATCTTAAGCCCTTTCCACCCAGAGCTACAAGCAGGTTCTTGCTAAGCCAAAAGCAAGACAGCTGCTTTGTCAATGTAGCTCCCATCAGATGCAGGAGGCTTTTTAAAAAACCTACTTAAAATACTCCTATCTTTTAAAAGTAGGAGTATTGTAAAAAAAGGAAGCAGCCCCAGAAAAATTAAATGGTCCAGGAGCTAGAGGAGTTTTCTCAAGCCTTCTTAGTTTGCTGAAGCAGCATGCTTGTTATACTATGCTAACAAGTTGAAAGGTCATACCTGGGTAGGCAGATGACAAAATGCTGTGTCTGAGTGTTAAACAAGGGAATCCCTCTGTTCCTACAAAGAAATAGAAAAATATACTCACTATTTAGCACAAACTCAACACTGTAAAGGACTATAAAATGTCCTTACATCTTATGTGTACATTTCTGTCCAAGCCTTTTTCTCTCAGCTTTATTTCCCAAGACTCATTAATTCAGATTCCCTGTTATGTCCAGCCTGCCTTGGGACCACCAAGGAGCTGCTTACTCCCTAGCTGGCACTGGCTCCAAAAACCTGTCCATCAGGGAAGGCAAATGGAGCACAGCACAATTCCAGCCACTGGAAGAACTGTCAGAGCTGCTACATGCAGAGACTCTGCTTCAGGGCAATCCCAAGCAGGAATGTGGTCAGTAAGATGCACAGAAAGCAATGGAAGAAGAGCACTGACTTCCCAGCATGACACTTGAAAACAGCTGAAGATACCAAGGCAGGGAACTATTACTATTTCTTCTTTAAACTGTTTTTCTTGCTCAAGTTGTAGCAGAGGGTCTTAAGTTTAGCTGGGATAAGTAGCAAAGGTCACCACAGATGTTAGTGCCTTTCTGTGACCCTCTTTAATCAGAGAGAAATGCCTGGGCAGTAAATGTAGCTTGCTGAAATAGCCTCTGCATGCCCCACCATACATCCTCTCTCCTTTCTCTAAGTCTTTGACCAGAGGACACTGGGGAAAATATTCCAGGTGCAAGCAGCAAACAGAAACCCAGGCGGCTCCAATCAGCATGAAAGGGGTCTCCTTACCACATGGCCTTGCATATCCCCAAGTAATACTATCACCTGTATTTAAAGCTGTAGCTTCTCATGGCCAAGACATTCTAAACTTTTCTGACTTCAGTTGTTCAGAAATTAATTCTGTGTATAGGGTATCTGAGTCAAGTTAATGCTTCTGTTTGAGAGCTCACTGTTTTAAAGCTTCAGTAAGAACATTCCCAGCAACTAGAGTAGTAAGGAGCATTAACTAAACCTAATTAAAAAGAAGGATAGAAGGTAATGACAAAAAGTAATATGTAAGTATGAAATCAGAGAGAATCATAATGCATATTTAAAAGGAGACTAACCTTAAGCTAGAGAGCAGTTCAGTTTTGTTTTTTTTTCATTTCCTATACTGTCATCCCTTGTCACTGAATTAGTCACCTTGTCTATACCACACCACTGGCATGGGGTTGTGCTTAACTACAGCTTTCCATCAGTTTGCCCAGTTAACATCCAACAAGAAAAGAAAGATTTTGCTGGCCTGAAGGGGAAAGGTTTTATATGGTTCTGACAACATTTCATTTATTAATGAAAAATCTGAAATGGAATCAATTCCACCTTATTGCAGAGGCTGACAGCTGAGCGCACCTTTCACTTACAAGCAATAATTAGTTACAGTAGATGAAATGTGGAAATGAGACTCCAGCCAACATCAACTCCACCAACCCACAGGACAAAGATGAATGTTAAAATAAGCTAATAAAAGTTTCTCTGGCACAGCAGAAAGATCAAAGTCCTTGATAGTTCTTGGGCTCAGCATCCCAATGATGTGTCACCACTGCAGCATCAGGCCATATAGGCGGAACTGTGGAACGCCCCGCTTGGGAGAGGCAAGCACAGAAGACAGAGGCATTCAACAAGGATATTAACAGGATGGAGACACCTGCTACTTGTATGCCAGATGGTCAGATGGCATTTTTACCAAAAAGAAACTTGGCTTTGCATTTTCATTATCTATTTTACCACCATTAAACTACTGTCCCTGTAGTCTGAACTGAAACCTCCCTCATGTCTCTGCTGAAGGTCCACTGCAATAAATGTGGATTTTAGCCACCAGCAGAATATCAAAAATACCAGACAATCAAAATACAGACCAAAACCAGAAGCGGGCAGCATTTTTGCTGTCCCATGAATTTGCTGGATTCAGGCAAATTATCACCATTTCCACCTCTTGCTGACAGAGAAGAAATTGAGACGATTCAAAGGTTCTTGTGCTAGAGAACAGAAGAGACACCCACCCACACAGAGATGCCCACAATTCTTCATTCAGGGCATTTAAACAAAAAGCAAGAAGTTAACATTTAACAGCCTAGTCAGAATGTGGCACCACATACATCAATGGGGTTTTCTACTTCCTGTAAGCATCTTCTAACAATCACAGTGCAGAATGTATTAGGAAGGGTTTCTATTTGTTTGTATTTTTCCCAAACCCTGTTTCTTGAGACAGAAATCCAGAACCAGTCCCAATAAGGAATTACAGTAATTTCACGATTATAAGCCGCACCTGATTATAAGGTCAGCTCTGCCCAGCTGCTGCCAGTGCCACAGCTGTTCTGTGCCAGGGACAGAGGACTCTGTCCTGCTGAGAGGACAGAGCCCTGTCTGGGGCACTACACTAATTTAAAACCAAAGTTAAAACCCAAACAAAATTACAGCAATGTCACAATTATAAGCCACACCTGATTATAAGCCGCACTTTTTTTTTTTTTGTAGCCAAGTATATATGTGTAACAAAGTAACAAATTAGTAACAGAATCACTGCCAGCTGGGTTTGGTGTCAGGTGCTCAAGTTGCAGCAGTTTCCATAGAGCAGCGAAGCCTTTAAAGGCAGCCCCAGGCACCCTCCCCTGGCCGGCTCTCACTTCCGGGTTGGCATTTCACTGGGATTTGTCCATAGATAAGCTGCACCTGAATATAAGCCGCACTACTGGGGTAGGCTGGATTCTTCAATGAAAAAGGTGCGGCTTATAATCGTGAAATTACTGAAAGTGCATTCAGCATGTTTTCTTTCACTGAAGTACATCAGACAGATTCTCTGTTGATGCAGACTAACAAAGGGCTGGACAGCTCTAGGCTGGATGCACTGTGACCTAGCATCAAACAGCCAAGGAAACCAGCTCATTCTGCCTCTGCCATTTGTCTGTGGATCAAGCACGCTGCTTCCTCCGCTGTATCCATTTGGGATTGCCTTTTCTTCTTTTTGGTAAATACTTTGACTTCTACCTACAGAAACTGATAGAAAAACCCTAGGGTGCATATACATACACATGCAGAAAAGAAGACTGAGGTTCTATTTTATTCATAAGGTATTTGTAAGTATTCTTCATTAATGTGCACTCCTACTTCTCTTATAAAACTCTCAATCCTGAACTATCAATAGGATTGATAAATTCATACATTGCACTGATTTTAAAAACTATGTCTATCTTTTTCAGGAGATGCTTTCCTTACTCATATAAGGGTTCATGTTTGCTCAAATACTTCTGTATGACCTACCCAACAGCACATCTGTTCTGCAGAGTCACTTGTAATGAAAATTGTAAGGACTAAGTACATTCTTTTCCTAAGCTGTTCTATTTGTTCTCCTGAGAACGGAGATGTGCCGTTATCCTGACAGGTTAGCCCATCCACCTGAGGCCCTGCCTCTGCCTTGCAGCCATCTATTGGCTTCACCAATCTGCAGAAATGCACACTTAAGGTTACAAACACTTCAGTCTGGAAGCTTGCCTTTTTCTATATAAACCTCAAGAGCAAAATACATGCTATGATAAAAGCCTAAATTGCCACAAATTACTTTTCAGCATTTAGTGCTTTGCCCAACAATGCTGTAAATGGATCCAATCTACTAGCACCAAACTTTTCTCCACAGCTTCTTCCTTTTACACTACACTCTCCTCCTCCTTCCTACTTCCCATGTACCCCATGCTTTCCCCTTGGCAGCTGAGGCTTAAAATAAGACATTTTTTCAAAGGGATTAAAAAAAACACATTCTGGTTATCTACAGGGCAGAATTCACTACACATTTATCATTATTCAGTTTCCAAAGTGCAAGGGAATGAAGGTCAAATAGATCTGAACTTCAGCTAGGGCTGATGCAGAGAACAAGTATCTTTAAACCACTTCAGCTAAAGGAGGCAAACCAGAGGCCTGGTGTGGATATTACTGACCTTCAGGAGAATTCAGCAGCTTACCATGGCTGTGGATGTGGCCCTGAAGTTCAGAAAGGACTGCAGTAGATGTTGCCTCAGCTTGAGAATCAAGACACCAGAGCCACACTGACTGAGAAAAACTTGTACCGAGATTTTCCCCACCAGTTTGAGCTGGCTTTGGGCAGCACATAACTCAGTACTTCTCTCACTGCTGGAATATGGTGCCTCTGAAAACCAGCTCAGAAGTGTGGACATGCTCCCTTTTGAGCAAGCTGATTTATAAAAGGTTTTAAGGATGCAAAAACAAGCAATGCTGATCATACCATCACTAATTTATTTACTCCAAAAACCACCACACTGCATCTGTGTTAAAATAAGTGGATTACCCCCAGCACTTCTTAATCCCCACTGCTTGTCTGGTGACTCATTTTCACTAAAACATCCACACCGTACCTTTCAATAGTTAAAATAAATTTTTAAAACCCTGCAAATTGAGAAAGGTGTATTCATGGGGAAAAGCATCTTGGAGTTGTAACTGCCAGTCTAAGCAGCTCACAGTCAAGAAGGTAGAGGAGAAAAAGTCTGGCTTGGTTATGACTTTGAGGAGATGGGGAGGATGAAAAGCTGTCTCAGCAACCAAAAATCTTGGCTAAATGGGGCCTGAAATACACAGTAGACAGGAGACAGTGTTCAATTATTTATAGAAATCAAGCTTAGCACTGTCAGCACATTTGGCCTGAGAGGAAACCGTTCCCTGACCCTCTGATGCAGAAGTAACTTGACTACATTAGTGGCTGCCACTAAGTAAGGATCAAAGAATGGAAACAGAGAAGGACAAGGAAAGCTAAGGATAAAATGAGCATGTCAACATTTTCACAGCTTGTATTCAGCAGCCCAGCTAGAACCCCAAAGGGGTTTGTTACAGGAACCTCAGAAACAGAGAAGACTGCTACATTTGATGGAAACATATGGTGTCTGGGTTTTACAAATGGTGTTTCTAATAGTATTTCTGATTTTGTAACTAGTAGGGAAAGAAATCGTTCTGGTGACAATTACCACTGAGGTATTTTGTTGTGTTTACTGGCACAGACCTGTCATTAACACCCCACTTCTCTTAGCCACAGCTTACTTCCTGTAGTTACTCACTGAAGATAGGTCTGGGGACTGTTTTCCTGGTCTTCGCAAGTTGAATTTTAATACATACTACTTGAAATATATACCACCTGCTATTTTATATCTATAATTTATTGTATAATGAGTTCCTATAAATTCTTATGATAACTTAGGAGACTTGCAAGATGGATTGCTGGCCTGGTTTGGTTTTGGGCTTTTTTTCCTCAGTTTGTCAGCAAAGCAGAGAAAGCCCCTGAGTTGCTCTTGTCCCACTTAGGTCACAGCTCAGGCCATCTCCCTCCCCTGAAGCATCTTACCTGCAGAACAAAGGCTGTCATAAGACTCTCACTGCTAATGAAGATGCTGGCATAGCAATGTCCTACAGTGTTCACATTTACTTTAGGAGGCCCCAGCTATTTCAGACACCAATGAAATGGTTGTATGGGCACAAGTTATATCTTCACATGCTGGAGAGGAAATGCTCACAAGAGGTTCTGGACAGGGACTGACTAGGAGTCATTTAGTGAAACAGAAACCACCAACCCTACAAGCTGGTATCCAAAACAAAATACTTATTTAAGATTTGGGAATGAGAAATCTCCCATCTTTTATGGACACATCATCCTCACCTCAATATCACGCACGTTTGGTATTTTCCATACTTTGTTCCAGCACCACAAATAAGACTTCCCACTGGAAGCTGGAGACTTTTAAATTTGGAACTTTACATTCCCCCTACCTCTCAGAGCCAAGACAATGAAAAACCACTACTAAGAAGTTTTAAGAAGTTATTAGAATTTCTTTTTTTTTTTCCAGTGAACAGCAAAAAAAAAAAAGAATAATATACTGCAGAATACAGATAGTGTACTATATTTATCTTATTAAACTCTGCTTTTGGACTAATAGCACTTTCTAAAACAACTCCTGGCCCTGAGCTGGATGCAACTCAGGATGGATGCAAGTTCAACAATGTGTGTTGAAATCAGGCTGTTCCCAGATGATTCTCTTGAAAGAGGATTTTTCCTTTTTTCCTTTGACAGAATTGTAGACTGAGAGACTTTTTGTTGGTAACAAAGCTGTCTACTGACTGAGACAGGATCAAAATCAAGGTCTCTCTGCTCCGGCATCTAATGATAAGGTTGAACACACACTCCCAGCATAGCCATGGTGTAACAACGGTGTGTAGCTCTATAATCCTGCAGTAACCAAGTGCAGCCTTTTCCCAGCTGCCAGCTATAATGATGGCAAGAGAATAGCAATGGTTCAGGATGCACAGCTGCTCTGGGACTGCAGGGAGAAGCCACATTAGCCTATGGCTAGGGCATGGGTTTCTGTCATCAGCTGGCTCTAGGTTATCTCTAATTTCAAGTGCACTGAAGTTAACTTAGATGAGTCAAGAGCAATCTGTGTAGTACCCTGGAAACTGAACTCAATGTGTGGATTTTTGCACTGATATGGATATCCTTGAGATTAAAAGGACCAAAGCACCAGATTAAGTGAGGAAGGCACACAGAACATGTCCTCAAAGGCATGGCTCTGATGTCATGGCTTATATGCCACCAGAGATATCCAAGATAAACACAAATGGTATAAAAACATTGCCTGAAGACCACCTGAGAGCAAATATGACAGGGGATGCAGTACAGGTTAGACAGTGTTCCCCACCTTTCAAAGAAATTTCTGTACCATACTTTGGATTTCTGCTTTTTTCTTCTCCCCAGTTTAGAGCAGCACAGCCAAGCAGTACTGCTGCAGCACTGACCCCCTTCCATTCTGGAAGTTTTACTGGCACTATTCGGGAAAGAACCACAGCATCATACGAGCTTTGCTCATGATGATACTGAGAACCCCATTTAACACACATTCCTGCAATACATGTACTTCCTGTACACAAAACAACCACTGAGCAAAATCTCCCAGAGGCTTTAAACCTTTCTTAAGTCACCTATAAACCACTGATCTCCACCAGCAATCTGGAATGCACAAGTTACCTGTCACAGGGTGATGGGGAATTAAGCAAAGCAGAGTCTTTCAGTAGTTGAAAACACCAAAAAACAAAGTTTTTTTCTTGCTTTGTTGGGGATCTTCCAGGCATCCCTTGCCATAATTTCCTCCAAGCCTGCCTGAAGGTCTGCACCTTGAAAGTCTCTAGAAATGCCCACCACCACTCACAGCACATCCAAGCCACATCTGAAACACAGCATGATTTTCTGCTTGACCAAAGTCAATGCTTACAAAAGCAGTGTGTCTCCCCCAGGCCAGGCACTGCTGAAACAACTACACCTGCCATAAAATTCCTCTTAGCATGCATCCTGCTTTGTGGAAAAACGAGTAACCCGCGGATGACTTATGCAAATACACAATGCTCTATGCCAGAGACAATATGACACCAGAATCAGCCAGGAAGAGATGTTTCCACTGTGAAACAGGACTCGCCAGCAGTCACATTATCACCCCCAGAACACAGGACGGCTGGCACATCCAGCATTGCCCCCTTCAGTATTTTCCCTTCATTCTGCATGTCTTCTCTCTCATCCTTGCTCAACTTTTAAGAGCAGCAAACGCAAGTGACACTTGCCTATCATCAGGCATTTGGTAAGAAACACTAATTTCATTTAAAAGTGATTGATGCTTGTGGGACATGGGTCCCACAAGTGCCACAGTCATGTCAGTCACAGAGGTGTGACTTTCCAAATGACTACAATATGATAACTCTCCAGTCCTTAAGAGC
>VRYO01002326.1:4704889-4811619 GCA_009812075.1 Sialia sialis
GCAGAAGAGAACTTCCTGGAGGAAGGATGGGTTGTGAACAGATAAAGAACAATGCCCCACCTGGTTCCAATGGATGGCCCATTAGCAGAATATCTCCCATGGAGATAAAGGATCACTGCCCCTACCCTCAACAGATGGTGATAGAATAGATACCTTTTATCACATCCTGTAGTGTAACCCAGACATCTGACTTTTGTCTCTAATAAAGAAATTAGGAAAACAGTGGCAAAGGGTTTCATGAAAACCCTTGTATATTTGCAGTAGACTAACGATGGGTTCTGCTGAGTATTCAGGCATAGATATCTTACTATATGCAGGTAATAAATTTGTAAATAGAATGTTTAGATTGGGCAGAGGGATGCCATGAAAGTGAATTTCAAGCTGGGGTAGAAGATCCAAAACAGACTGTAGGTGCTCCCTGAGAGGCTGTAAAGGCCAGGCTCAAATCTTGTCTCCAAAACAGATCTGTAAACAATTGCTAGTCACCAAGTTTACACCATTATACTCAGCAAGTATGACACCCTCCATTTCTGTAATTCGTAAGGAGTCTGGAGCCCAGTTCACAGCAGAAATCTTCAATTTCCATTCTCCTGGGCCCCACAAACATAAATTGCCCAGGCCGTCCTGCCCAGGCTCTGCAGGATCCCACCACACTCCTCAACTGGGTTTAGGGTTCATGGGCATTTCCATGTGCATCCTTTCATTAATCCACTCTTACAAGAAATCCTACTTCATTTCCAGGACTCTTTCCACATATGATGCAGACAGCAGAGCTGGAACAAAACAATGTGCCCAGCTAAAGACCCAAGTCCTCCTGTAACCACTTGATTGTTAACTTTTTTTTCTCCTATCACATTTTTACTCATTACATTATTCACTTACTTCTAAAAAAAACTGAGCTATTCCAAACTGAATGAATTTTTCCTTCCATTTTCAAAATGTCTAAAATATACCTTTTAAAATCAGAAAAACGGGAAGGAATTTTCAGGAATAGCAAGTTTTTTAAGCTAATCCTTTCCCACGAAGAAGTTAGCATATACACATAGAATTATTCTTTTTTCTGTTAAAAAAAAACCTCTTTGAGTAGATAGATTCCATTAAGCTCAACTTCTTTAGCATCAACTCCAAACCTAATTCTGGGAAACAAGGCCTTTCTCCAGGGAATAGATAAAATAAACTGACCAGCTTTCATCTGGGAGAAGAGTTTGCTGTAAGGACTCTCCCCAGTAATGAGTATATACTCATTTTGAGTATGTACTTGCTTATTTGAAAATTGTGTAGTTCCTGAGAAGCCAAATGTTCTATAGTTAATATCTTAAAATTATAACTCATAAAAGCCCAATTCAGCAGAATGTATGTTACTAAGAAATAGGGCTGGTTGAAGTCAAGCTGAGACCAGAGTGCCCATAAAGAATACACACTTGTGTACTGAAGTTTAGGGTTTTAGAAAATTAGCTGTGTTTTTCTTTTAGAGCACCCACTGCAGATAGCTTTGTTTATTTTAATAAAATACCCCACCTCTTTCACAAAGTTTAAAATAACTAGTAGCTGCCAGAAGTGGAAAACCACTATACTCTGAGTTCAGGAGGAACTGTTGTGCTTTTTTTCCCCCCAACGTACTTCAAAAAATACACAAATTCATTACTACTTTGTTATAGGCCGGAAGCTGTGTGGAGGTTCCTGCAGCAGCTTGAGGGCTCAAACATCCTTACAGAAATCAGTCCCACCTCCTCTTTTACAGGGAAGTACTCAGCTCAGCTGAGCCTGGAGTTACAGGGCATTCAGCTTTTAGATCTGCAAATCTAAAGGCAACTTTTTGCAAATTACAAAGGCATTGAGCATCAGGTGGCATGGGCAGGTGAGCACTGATCTGTTGAGGTTTCACCTCCCCATAGGCTTTGCCATCCCAGGGCAGGTGGGAATCTGTGCCATGGGGATTCAGCAATCCAGATCCTGTTTGATCCTGGTAATTCCCAACACAGGTCTAATTAGCAGCTGATAACATTGTGACATAAGACTAGAGCAAGATGGAGCAGTGAAATAAATACCAGGGGAAGTTGAAAGGGTCCTGCAGTGCTCTTAAATCCCCATTGTAATATCCTCTTTCCTGTGAAAGTCCTGGTGTCAGTGACTGGACAAAATCAGATAAATTCACCAGGAACACTAATAGCCAGCACTGCAGGAGGCACAGATTGTACTGCCAGCCAAAATACTCCTCCTCCTAATTTTCTATCACCCTTTCTCTGATAATTCCATTTATTAGCATTTCTAAAGCGTGTTCCACTACTACATTTTAATTTGCTTTTGCCTAAGCAAGCAGGCAATGCTAAGGAGATGAGAAAACATGGAGTAATACAATTGAAAGCATTAAGATGCCTTATTTCCTCCCTCAAAAGAACTGTATGGTGCAACTGAAAACACTTAGCAAGTGAAAGCCAACAAGAAAAGCTGGACAAATACAGATTCCTAACTTAAACCTAATCCCTATACAGAAAATTACTATTCTCTCTCAGCACCACATGCTTCTGATTGCATCAAAATGCATTAAAATAATGCTTTACCCTAAGTGGACCAATCTTGGGAAATTATTTGCATGGTGAAAAGCTGTACTTCACTTGCTGAAGACTACGTAAGTACCAGGCTGCATCAGTTACTAACAGTGCCATGCCTTCTCCAACAAAAGCTAACACTGATTGCAACACTTTTATGAAGTCAAAATAGTCAAAAATAGTGTTTGGATCTTAAGACTGTGGACTTTATGCATCACAGCGAAGCCATTAACACCGAACACCAGTTGGAACAGTTTTTAAAGTAAGTATTCTATTCCTTAATTCACGTAGCAAACGTGTCTCTTTTTTAGAGCTAGTATGTAAAATCTGTGGATCTTTCATAGCAGAAGGCCATTACTCAGAAGCACATAAGAGCTTCCTTAAAACCCTATGCTCTGTTACAGAAATACCTGAATAAATATTAAGGAAGTGTCTGAAATCAAAGATTACTGACTCATTTGAACACAAGAGCTGCAGCCTTCTGTAACAAAGGATTTGGGATACTGTAGCACAGTGATGAGTCACACATAGTGGGAAGACTTAAAGAAAACTCAGTTACATAGAGACCAGCATTTCTGCCCTCCTGGAAGATACTTTTTTTTTTTACACTCCAAATCCACACTTTCAATTCACACATTTGAAAATTATTTCCAAGATCTGGAGGCAACATTACAGAGTTGTTTAAAATAAAAAGCTACTTTAAAACATTTGCGGACAGCAAGACAAAAGACAATAAGGAGAACCTAAATTTACACTGATGCATTTGCTAACAAAATTCATGCTTTCTATTTTGAGGCTAGTACAATTTATTATCCCACCCTATAGCTCAAAAATTATTTCTATAAAGGTAAAGATATAATAGATCTCCTTAAAAGAAGAGGATGATCACACTGCTTAACATGATGCCAGAAGCAGAGGTTTTACTTTCAACTCTAGAACTGTTGTGCCCTTTACATCACTTGCAGGAGGATGTGACAACACTTGGCACTTCCCTGTCCAAATCTCAGGGATTGATCCTGATTGAGCACTTGGCAGGCAATGAGCTCTGCTGAGGGCAAACTTCTGGGCTAGAGAAACATAAGCAAGGTGTGTGATGCACCAAAATCTTCTCAGCCAAGAGGAACAGTAACTTGCACAGCTGCTTGCAAAGAAAGGCAGAAAGCTCCAAACACTCCCAGCACTGGAGGAGGCAGCTTTTCCTGTACACATGAAAGGTACCACCAGATTCCAGCAACAAATTAGCCAGACAGGGGCTGCCAGGATTCCCTTTGTGGAGGGCACAGAGACATACAGTGTTGGAGAACCAGGGCTGGAGTCAGCTCATACAGCCCTATGCAGGCTGAGCTCAGGCTGAGCCCCATATCACTTATGGGATCAGCCCTGCGGTGCACCTTAGGGAGCCAGCCCACTTCACCTGTTTCTGGCTGTCTTTTTGTACCTCAGGACCAGGGACTGAGGCACCCAAACTCTGAGAAAAAGGTTTTCCTTTCAATCACGGGGCCTGAAAGATTTAATTTTTTCAGAAGACTGCCTTTGAGTTCTGTATCCCACAGCTCTATCAGCTCTAAAATGTTGGCGCAAGTCCAGAGGAAAGACACCAAGTTGACCAGGGGGCTGGAGAACTTCTCCTCTGAGGAAAGGCTGAAAGAATGGGATTGCTCAGCCTCAAAATGAAAAGGCTTTGGATGACCTAACTGGAATACCTGAAGGGAGCCAACAAGAAAAACTACAAGAGCATCGAGTGACAGAAATGGGGGAATGGCTTCAAACTGACAGAAAGGAGGTTTAGACTGGATATTCAGAAAAAATTCTTTACTGGGAGTGTGGTGAGGCACTGGAACAAGTTGTCCAGAGAAGCTGTTGATGCCCCATCTCTGGAAGAGTTCAAGGCCAGATTGGACAGGGTTTGGAGCAACTTGGTCTAGCAGAAAGTGTCCCTGCCCATGGCAGAGGGAGTTGGAACTTCATAGTCTCTAAGGTCCCTTCCAACCCAAATAGTTCTGTGATTCTGTGTCTCTAAATAGCAGAGCAAGCACCAGCAAGCTTATATCTGATCAGGATCTGATTCTACTTATTTCTAGTTTATACTCAAATGTCAAGTACATCCTTAGGACCCCTTAAAAGTAGGCAGTGCCCATACTGAGAAAAGGCATCGATCCTTGAACAGTTTATATCCCAATATAGACAAACAGAAGGCAGAAAAGGAAACCTCACTTGTTCCTATGTACGTGTATTTACGATGCAAAGTCTCTCTGTCATAATCAAACAACTTGTCCTTAAGTACCAGTGCAGAACACGTTCTGATGCAAGTTATACAACAGGAAAGTTATCATTGTTCTTCCATAACCTGAATCCCATTCCTCAGCTGTTCCACTATTGCCTGCTCCCTGCCTGTGATTTTTGAGGTTTTTATGTGGAATCATTTTCAAGAATAGTTAAGAACTTCATTGTATTGTGCTATTGTGCCCATTTAAAATAAAAAAAAAGATTATGAATTGAAGCTAAGTAAGATAAAATGCCTTGCCTGAAAACATACACAGGCTCTGTGGTCCATCAGGAAAGCACATGCAAGGTTTTTGGAGTTTCAATCCAAGCTCTAGTGACAGAATCATTGTTCCTGCTTGGCTAAGGGCTGCAATCTTTATATGCAGTAAACAGGACATATGGGCCATAGGCTTGAAGTTTATCTTAAGGTCCTTTAACAGCACTGCTCATTATTCAAAGGAAAACGTATGACCTTTGTGACATCTCTCTGGAAGGAGCTTTCATGTCTGCTGCTCTCAGATGATTAGAAGACACGGTATTTTGGATGCAACTAAGAAATCCCACTGCTTTTGCTGCTACTTATTCAAAGGCATTAAGAAACAGATTTCTCTGGGTTTTGTAGGAATTAGGGAAATATATGAAAACAGGAAATGAGCAATGGAGTGGCAAGGAGCTTTGTCTGGCTCCTCTTCCACTTCTCTTTTCAGATGCTGAAGGACACTCTTCAGCTCTATATTGATCAGAAAACATTGACAGGAGATTAACGGAGGAAAACAGCCAAACTAGAGGTGTGGAAGGAATGAAAACCTCGCCCAGTTATGTATTACAAATGGACAGCCACTCCTTATTCCACCTTTCCTCCTGGGCACACACTGGGGCATTTCTTGGAACAGCATCTTCTTCACCAAAAACAAAGCACACCTATTGCCTCATCACACTGACCATGGCATAGCATGTTTTCTCTTTCCTGCTGGATGAGAACCCAGCTGGGTAAGGAGGCAGAATGCCAGGTGACATCCTGTACTCCCTCCTTTGGGAGACGGTCTCCTCAGTTCCAAGTGTGTTTTGGGGAAGATGCTCTTGTTCCTATGGGAACATGACTAGGTTTGATCTTCCAAAGAAAGGGTGATTCCCTATGCAGTGATGACATCACTGGATATAGAAGAATACAACTGCACCCTGTTAATTTGCACTTGCACTTCTCTATGCTCACCTGGCCAGTGCTCTATCTCTTCCTAAAGAGGTAGATTGTTACCACACCTGGCCCAGCTCAAAACAAGCACAGTGACCTAAATGCACAACTCTAGACTCTATTAGATGAGAGTGTGGCCTTAAAGCATAAGCTAGTTTAGGAAAAACCCAAAATTTGACCATCAATACAATACTTGTTTAAGGCAACAGAACTGTCAGTACTCCTGGCAACTAAAAGGCACCTGAACTGAGCCTCCTTGAGGTAAATCAGACAGTACCGGCCTTTATTAAAATTTCATTCCTTCAAGACCCTTGCATCCACATGTTTAGTGCCAATTTTCTTGTAGCCTCTAATACTGAGCTGGACCATTTCCCAGAAAACATATGCCACGTGAAGAACTCACCCCTAAAAAGTAATTAAAACAGTTTTTTTAATGAATTGTCTCTTGACTGAGTATATTTTTTAAAGCTGTAATTTGCTCTCCTTATTGACTGCCATGGTCTTTAATGCAAGACCCCAGTCATGGTGGTATTAACCTAGAATTGCTTGAGGGAATCTACAGTCTTCCTTCTTTTGGCCAAAGAGCCCACATGTGCTCTAAGCTGTGCCACATCCCAATTTAAGGATGGGATATTGGGAGACAAGAGTCAAGGCTGAGACAGAGAAGCTCAAAGGCCTCCTACCAATAATTAAATGTAATCTGACTTAAAAAGGCAGAACTACACCATGGTGCTCTCCACTCAGAAAAAAAAAAAAAAAGCATTTGATAGGAGAAGATGCCACCAACACATTACCTAAAATGTGTGTGTCTGAATTCTGTAGAGACATATGATGTCCCAGCAACAGGCTCCACCAAGAGTAAATACTGACACAACTCATCCTGAACAAGTGTGACAGTGGGGCCATAAAGTCTGTGAAACCAAAGACAGAATTAATCCCCTGTAACCCAGTATATGTGCTCAGTGTCACAAAATAAATAATCTATTTGCCTCAATTAGAATATATCCTCCTGCTGTCACACAACCTCCTCTTGGCTACTGTGCAGTCGGGTGAAAACAACCCCTTACGTATCAGTAACTAGTGCATAAAATTTTGCCATATTCTAGCATCTCAATGGCTCACTCTGTAAAGTTAGCCAGGGTATTTTCAATTCAGATGGATATATGAGATGGTGTACTTTATTCATCACCACTAACAACCAATTAGCCCAAATATCAAAAAAAAATGAAACTAAGAAATGCCAAAATAAAGACCGAGCACGTTCTTGGTATGAAGGAAACTGCTTAATGCAAGAAAATCGTACTACAAAACAATTTACTGTATTTATGTGTGCACTTGTAACAAATTTGCTTCAGCTCTTCTCAGTTGTTAACAGCCTATGATAAAGGAGTCTCACTAACACTACTGCACAAGGCTATTTAATGCTAAGAGACTAATGGCTGCTCAGATGCCTTGAGCAGTTGGAAGAGGGGACCTATTCTTTTGGATAAACAAAACAAAAAAAACCAAACAAACACCCAAAAAAACAACTTGCAAAAGATATTTTTTACTGGAACTAAAAATTGAGCTACACTACACAAGAGGCAAAATCTACAAATGCTATGAGTTCAAAACTTGTGCCCAATTTTCAGCCTTCCCCCAAAAGCTGAAAAGGTGCACCAACGGCAAATAATCATTTTTAACATGTCACAAAATACTGAAACACACACAAGGAAGATAAAAGGCATCCCCCAAATCTACAATGTTTTCACTGCATATGCTTTAGTGTACTATGTGAAACCAGTCAAAAAAATGTGATTGAACAGAAAAGTAAAAGCATTTCAGTGTAAATTTAAGTTTTAAGGTTGAGCCCACATAGCCATGTGTTGCTATTAAACTACATGGTTGTAACAATTTATTTTAAAGGGCCCTTTTGGTATTTTCCCCCACCATTCTTACCTTTAACATTCAGCCAGGTCCATCATAATTACTGTCTAAGTATTCTTTGTAATGGTGTAAATATGTGAATTAAAGCACCTTATTTTGTATACATGGAGCACACACTCTACATTCACACCCAACTGCACCTTAGCTATATCTTAGCTGATTAATAATGGATCATTATACTAATTTACTCCACTGAAGATGATCAACCAAGGTTGATTTTTCATTTTCAAGTATAAGGATTGTGTAACAGAACTATCTGTGGCAGTCATGATCACTTTAGAGGAAATAGCAGTTTGGAAACTAAAGCAAGCCAAAGCTCTCCCACCTCAATTTAAGTGAAAAATTAGAAGGTGAATTTTAGTCATTAATATTAAACAATAGATTGTGCCATCCTGCCAACATTATTAATGTCATTTTTCAGCATAATGCCAACCTCTGGCAAAAGACTCCGCAGTGACAATTCCAATTAACTTTCCTCATCTTTATCTTACCTGTCAGCTGTTAAAAATGCATGCTTACTCCATCTTGTCCCTGAACAAGACTGACTGCAGATGAGGCGAAGTGCTGCTCTAAGTCAAGCAGGTCATGCCATCCAAGCTCCACTTTGTACAAGTCACTCTGCACCTTGTCTGAGCTGGCATGTGACCTGCCTTCCTCCCCAGCTGCCTTGTGTTCTGCTGACAGCCTGCCTCCCCCTACCAGGAGGCGGGAACCCTAAGAGTCATTGTCCTCACCTGCAAACTTCAGCAGAAAAGACCCCCACCAGCAAGAGCAGCCCTTCTCATGTCACTACCTAAATTTGCCCAGTACTGTCTTCACTGATCAAAGCGGGTCCTTAGGGGACCAATCCAAAACTCACTGAAGCTGATGAAAGTTTTCACCTGAGTTTCAGCAGGCTTTGAACCACATTCTCTTGACAGTATCACACACTTCTCACAAGTAACACAGAGAGAAAAGGGGGAGAATCTGTTTCATGCAATCCTATTTCCCGTACCCTTAAGAAAAGGCTGGTCAGAAGGATCACACTGTTACATCAGGAGTGTTTAGGACCCAAGAGTAGCTTTCAGAAGTCCATCCCAAGCTGCGGCGCACAGGGCAATGACAGAAGAGACACAGTGGCAACATGGGATGTGTCCTCACAGAAAGCATATGCTTCTATCCTGGATGCTGTCATGCAGAGGCAGCTGTAGCTGAGTATTTGCCATGGTGAACACCATCTCCAATCCCTACCCTTTTGGCAGGGGGCGAGCTCTCTCCCAAAAGGGAACTCATATGGCTAACGTGAAACCACACAAACCATTATATCCAAGTGGTGATACCATATAGGTGTCACATAACATCAAAATCTCTACAGACCTGAGAGCCAGACTGACTGAGGAGGGATGTGCTGCCAGAGTGAAGAAAACTTCAGTCTTTCTTGGGCATACAACAAAGAAAGTGCACACTTTTGTTTCATTTTCCACAGCCTCTTAATACACCTATGGGTCAAATGGTGCAGGTTTTGCATGCAGACAAACCTTTAAGAGCTGACTGCACACAAACATACACACAAGTTTATGGCAAGATTAGATTATTTGATAAAGGGAAAGTGAAATTAACATATTAAAATCAGTTAGATCTCAGCTTTCTGACAGAGTGTAGAGAAAAGTAACAGGAAGTTCATTGCCTGAGTCCAGGAGCATTTCTCTTTTTGTGGCCTTCAGTGTCAACAACTGGGTCTTTATTAGGCCAGGAAAAAACTAAACCCAGGTGTTCTGATAGCTCTGTCTTGGCATAATCAAACAGGATTCAGGTACCCACAGGAGTTTCATATAACATATGGTGTACAGTGAACCTTAGGCCCTAACAGCAAGTTTTGCATTTGATGACTTTTAAGCAGTTAAAATGTTAATTTCGGGCATTTTAAATACCAAAATAAAAGCATTTGCCATTTCTGATTATACAAGCAAATGTTAGGCTAGTGCCCTGGCATGCTACAGACCACAGGGTTTTGATTGCTGCAAAAACCAAAGCACTGCCACTTAGCTCTCTGCACTTACCCCATCCACAGCACATTCTAACAGCAATGCCTTCAACTTGTGAATCCTTCTGCATGATCTAGATCCATTCCTGACAAGTGACTGACCCAATCACCCCAATTTATAGGGAATGTAAGATATATACAGGTTTTAGATAGCTGCACAAATTCCTCTACTTTAGGTATCGACCCCATGGCCTTCAGAAACATGTTTTCCATGTGTTTTCTAGGTAAGAAAAAGTGATGTAGTGGGCTGTGAGAGCAGGAATTAAAGTACTCATCCCAAATTACAGAGAAATCAGTAGAAGATCTATAAGAAAACTCTTCCTGCATGTTAGCCCACTTGAAAACTCCTTCAAACCTCTTAACTCTTGCTAACAAACTTTTTACAGAGTTCCCTGAAGCATGCTCAACACCCAACACCTGTTTTTCTTTAAATCCTGCTCTTTCACCCCTGCTCCTAATATTAAAAAATCATAACACACATTTTGGTTTTCAATGCTTAATGCTCCAGCTATTGTTTAGATGGCCATCGTCTTTCTCCTGTTTAAAGCCAAGTGCTTTACCAAAGTGCTGTGCTTAATCAAGATGATAAATGCTGCACTGAGGTCCCTGTTATCAATCACATTTCTTGTGCAGAAAGGCACTCACGCCAGAACAGTGCTCATTTACCACTATTGTAGAAAGATTATTTTCTGCTAAAAGTGACAGCCTCTTTATTCAATAATGAATGCAGACTGACCAGCAGTTTAGAGTCCTAGTAAGATATGGTTAAAGATGATAATAAAACCAAGTTGCCGTGTGTGAAACAGGACAGATGGCAGCCACACAATAGCCATCAAGTCCATTTAAACAGATAAGTAGTTTTCCTATGCCCAGCCCAGCTCTAGACATGCTGATTCAAAGGCTGGCTCTTGTCCCATGGAGCCCTCTAACCTAAAACAGGTGCAGAGGTCATGGGGTTTCCTTCCACGCTTTCATTTAGCAATTCACCCATTCTGTCCATCAAGCACAACATAAGCAGAGCCTGGGACAGATGCTCCTGCCCAGCAGTGATAAGCTACGCCTCTGTGCCTTGCAAACACATGCTGCAGAGACAGGGACAAAACAGCACAGCCCTGGGAAAGGCAGGGGCACATTGTGTTGGAAATGCGGCAGGCCCAGTGTTTCACTGGGGTTCTGAGACAAGCTGCCATGGGCAGCAGAGGGACCAAAAATTTAAAACGCCCGTTTCACTTCAGAGATACAAACTTTCTGCACAGACAGAACTGGTGACAGACACAGGGCAGAAGGACCAGAAAACCAGTGTCAGCTGGGGCAGACAGAGCCTGCAGTGGATATTGAATAACATGGATTGGTGAAAGACTTAATTCTGCTAAGCAGCCAAGGGGCTCAGATCCAAGGCCAATTTCTGCTGTGGGGGAGCATTTTATCAAAAGCAAAAGATGCTGATGGGCCTGACAAACCAACAGCCAGAGACAACAAAAAAATTCCAAGGGACACACTGGAGGGGCTGGTGAGAGACACTCAATCAGAGACAACTCAGCAAGTTTCTGAGATATGTGACAGGCCCTTCCCCTACAGACAGTGCAACAAGACTGGGGCTTTTAGTATTTTAAGGATTACTTTAATCCATAGGCTTAACCTTCCTACAGCAAACCTGCAGCGACAATGCCACTGCCTTTGTGCTGCCAGGCAGCCCATCCCTATCAGTCAGCATTTCAGGCATGGCCAGCAGCTGTGGCTTCCTGCAGGAGCTGGGGGTCCCTGCTCCCCACTTCCCTGACATCTTGCACTACTTCATCTTTATAGATACCCAACTCCTGATGATCTCTGTAAACAGGATTGCTGGGAAATGAACATGAATTCAGTTCTCATAAACACTCCAATGATATATTACTTTCTCACAACATAGTTTATTATACAACTATTTATTTCTCTTTATTTAAGAAGAAAGGAACAAAGCTGCAAGAAAGCACCATAACACGAATCCAGAGGGGCGTAAGAGTCTAATAATAAGAGAAAGGCTTCAAAAAGTGCTTTGTCATTATGACTGCTTAACACCTGGAAGGCTGCAAAAAGTGCTTCCTCATTATGTCTGCTTATCATAATCACTCTTTAACCCCTGAAAACTACATGTGGTATTGGACCTCTGAGGCCCATAAAAAGGAAGGTAGAGCTGGTGCAAAGCGTGGAGGGGAAAGCGAAGGGCAGAATCCCTGACCTTTACTTTTCCCACCCCCCCCACCACCATCACCTGCTGCAAGACACCCTAAGGCCACCAGGATGCTTGTCTGCTTGGGGAGAACCCCCCATCCTGCACCCCTGGACCGAAGTGAGCTCTGGAACCCCAACCCAGTATCTGTGCCCCGCGACTGGACCAAGGTTCAGCCACTGGGCACCACTGCTCCTGCATCCCAGAGGATGGGCTGCTGCATTCTAGCCAAACTTCCTCAGAGATCAGGGAAGGCAGAGAACACACTTCATAGGGAAAGGGAAAAGACGCAAAAAACTGTTCCACTTTCCCCACCCCATCTCAGCAGCACCAAAGGTAGCACAGTATGGTGATGACCTATCCAAAGCTTTTTAAAGCAACCTTGACTTTTTTCTAACTTTTCTCTTTCTTTCTTTTTGCTTCTCTTACTATTAAATAAAAATACATTTTTTTGGGGGGGGGAGTATTTTGAACCTTCAAAGTTCTTTCCATTTTTTACACAGAGACTTAGCTTTCTTTGCTCCTCCGGGTTTAAACCTGCTCGTAACAGGTGGTAACATATTTTTGACAGAATGCACATGAACAGTTTGGACCTTTCATAACATTTAGAAAACTACTGAAGCAGAAATACACGTGGAAACAAGATGCTCACATCTGGGATTATCCTTCACTGCAAGCCTTGTCTAAGGTTTTTCAAGTCAACAGTCAATTCCATAGTTGCAACTAGGTCCAGTACTCTTACTAAGTCCAATAAGAGCACTTCTTAAATCATTTTAACAATTTTAGCTTAGTAACAGTATTTCAGAACACCTAAATAACCTTTCTGCCTGACAACTAGAAACAGATGAAGAAAGTTTAAAAAAAACCCACCCTAATACATCCCAAACACTGGGGTTTTATAAGCTGAGTGAAATTCTGAGTGAGTGAAAGATACACTATTTTCTTCCCCCCCAACACCATGGTTTAATATACATTTCTATATTATATTTGATTATGCACATATATACACACAGGACAAATTCATATTTGGTTACAGGAAGAAGCTATTTGTTCCAGAAAATTAGTCTGTCTGCAGTATTTTACTACAACAGATCTCAAATATATTTCTAATTCCAGCACTCCTTCATTGATATCAGATAGAAGAGTTTGTTCTGGAACTTCTCATGCCCATTTGGACAGTGCAGGAAGGAATTTTGTAAGTCACATTTTTATTACAAGGGCTATTGGTAATAAAGAGAGCTCCAGAAAATGCAAACGTAAGCGCTAACAAAATGTAGGTGAACATGTGGACACAGATGCAATGATTCAACTGTATTCCCACTACTTTTCTCCACTCTTAATGACAGACTGATATTTTAGGACGAAAACCATAAATATTTTTCAAAGTCATTGACCATGACTGAATACTTATGTTTGGTCGGCTGGGCTTGGATTAACCTTTAACATATGAAGAACAATAACAAGGAAAATGTTTTGGGTTGCACAGCCAAGAATTATTTTGTAGCACAGCTGCAGTCCCATCAAATCACAATCCAAAAGGCAACTGAGGTGGCTTTGGTGCTCCAGACATCTCTGAAGCAGAGGCACAATCCTCTGCCAAGCTGCCTATAAAGCATATCACAACAGCCCTAAGCTTCCGTGCGCCCTTTTTCAAACACAACAGCACAAGTTAGAGGAAATTTTCCTGCACAGATCTCTTCACAACTGAGAGAAGAAAAAATGAAAGTGACCTTCAGCAAAAGGCACAGATGTGTCCCTGCTGCTTGTGCAGGAGAGCTGGAGTCCCAGCAGCAGTGTGACAGCAGGAGCAGTAGCCTTCTGCTCTTGTTCCCTCCATTCAGTATGCTAAGCGAGATTATAAACACGTTGCATTTCCAACAGACACACAAAATGAGAAATGACAGCACATAAAAAAGGTAGGCTCTAGGCTTTGCTCAATCTGTAAATATCATTCTGAGGTAAAAGTTACAGGACAACATTGAAAATAACAGGACTTCACCACAATAAAAATATGCCCACACAAACACAACAAGGAATCCAACCTAGCAAGTTCCACATAATAAGGGCCATCCCACTACATTGAACTAACAGGTTTATGAAGATCAACATCTCTGACTACTCTGCTCATACACCTACCCACCCACTCTAAGAGTTGCAAAACACAGCACCTATGGGACACAGCAGACTTAATGGGATGTGCATTCGTTCAGAATGATAGTGCCCGGCAACAGAGAACTCTACCTTTGTTTTGTTTTCTTTTCTTATGGTTTTGTTTCTTTGGGATTTTTATTTTTTAGTGAGTTCTTTCAGGGAGTTATTTATGGTTTGCAAACTATGAGCTGCATGGATGCCTTACTTGTGTCATGGAGCACGGTTTCCATCCCTTTTGTTCTATAATTAATCACTAAAGTGCTCAAGTTTCCCCCTTGTAACACACACAGGGGTATTTAAAGTTTTTACACACACTAGCTAGTATACAATTGTAATACTACTTTTAGTAGTTGTATACATTAGTCTTGAATTTACCTTTCCACAATTACTTCCACAAGTGTTTGCTGAGAGACATGTTTACTAATGGACACTAAATACCATGAACTTTAGAGTGAGCTCATTCATTTCGACCTTCAAGGGCATTTGTTTCAGGGAAGGTCATTGCGGTGAGCAGTTCTGCCCATGCCTCACTCCAACCTTACAAGTATTGCTCTTCTTATTACTCATTATGTAACATCACCACTACAAATAATGGCACCAGTTCTTACTTCAATGATTGTTAAATGCTTAACTGCACTGAAGCCATACTTCATGGCAACTTTCCAAGAAGACAACTCAATTCTCCCAGGCATTACACATCCAGCCAAGAAGAAAACAAGCTTTTGCTCAGGGGGACTCAGAGCAGCTCTGAGTGAGACCACAGCAGCAGGTGCTGAGCACAAATCTTAGTGGACCCCAGTGGGCTCTGGAAAGAGAGTTTGGCCCTTTTTGTATATTCATAGGACTATGGAAAATGAAGAGACCACAGAATTTTAATATCTAAGCTTTCCACCTTTTCTTATGGCATTCAGCACATTACTAGGTTCTCAATTTGTAGCTTTCATTTCTAATTTCATTATGAGTATAAAAAATATATATCAGTGCTATCTTGACTCATTCTTTGGCTTCTAATGTTCCTTCAGTTTCATCATCATTTTGCTAAACCCAAGAAAAGATTACTCAGATGTTGCCTTGTCATTTAGAGATTCAGACTTATATGTAGGAGATGCACACTGGCTCTAGAAGAGTATATATTATGAGAAAGGAGCTCAGCGCACTTGTTTCACTTAAAAGTAAAGGAGGTGTGTTTCCAATTTCTAATAGAGTTTTAAAAGACACAGGATCAACAATCAGACTACACTCAACTTTGGCAGAAACCTGGGAAAGCCACTGGAGCAGAATGTCACTGGGTCAGTGATCTATCCTCACTGGATAGCTGACAAGGAGTGTGGCTGAGCACCTCTCTGGGTGGCCAGGGGCTGTAGCTCCAGGATGAGGACATTAGTGACAGTGACATTGTGGTGGCCTGGCAACACAGATTTGCTGGCATACACTCAAAATGCAGCAACAACTAAGCCCAGATTTAATAACCATTTATCAATACAGGCAGCAGACATCTTAATTCATCATAAACTTGGTTTACACCCCATTGCCAGCATGGAGGAGTCTAATGCAAATTCATCTGCCAGGCCACTGTAATCTCACTAGAAAGGGCTGAGAAGGGGCTTGGATCAATGCAAGTAAATCCACCCTTAAACAGACTCCAGTTAAACTGCTGCAACTATGGAAATCCTAAAGCAGATAGTTCTGTCCTAAATTATGACACGTTAGTGGACTTGTCCCTTCTCTAGCCCCTGCCAGAGACAACTTCAGGTAGAAAAGAAAGGCACCTCCCTACATTTATTTTCTTTTAGCCAATTAAAGCATAGATTTGCATTTTTAAGCAAAATATACACAGCAAATGAGAAAAAGTAGAGATAAATGCAGTTTACTAGCCATACACACTGAAAAAACCACCTTATCACAAGAACTGGGATGACTCAGAAAATAAATGTAAATAGCTTCTGTGATTTAGCACCAACTGACACCCAATGTATTAAAATAAATTGCCCGTGATTTCTAGCAAGTTCCACGCTAATGCACTCTGTAAAAGGTCAGTGAAAGCAGCAGCAGTGCATAACTATCTACAGGCTTCACTTGGTGGCAAATAATGGAATGAATTGTCCCCTGAGCAGGATAGGGAAAGGAAGTTAATCTGCACATCCAGCCTTTCAGGGAATGTTCCAGGGTTGTAAAGCATGAGTCAGCAGCACTGCTGCTATAGAGGATTTTTCCTAGCATGCTACTGGCAACACAGACTCTGCCTTTCACAGCTTTGGTATGCCAGCTAAGTGTCCATCAGGCAACAGCCATTCTTTTGTAGGAAATGGGACAGATGCATTGATTAGTATTTATTCATTAACATCCTAAATGTCATCACTGACCACTATGATCACAATGTAATTCAACACAGCAAAGAAGAAAGAGTTAAGCTGATAGGTGAAGCTGGGAGAAATCAAGTCTTAGTAAATGTATTTTAACATTTTTGCTACTACTAGTGCAGTAATACCACAAACACCTTTGCTACCACAGCCAAGACAAAACTCACCTCCTAAGTCTCACAATCAAATCTAGCAGCTTCCTGTAACCAAGAATCTCAGTCATTTTACGAAGCTGATGAATATTTCTCCTGAGAAACACAATGGCAAAGAAAATAAGGAAGAGGACATGAACTTTCAGGAATTAAGCTGGCAGTTTACAGTCATTCAGGCCTGCACCTAACCAGGTGCACCTTCTTCCTCCAGTTGAGGCCATGTCAGACCAGCTCCTGTTCCAGTTCATCCTCCACTGGATTCTTGTGCTTTAATGGTTGCTTTCTGCACAGGTTACACAGGGTCCTTTCTAATATTACCAAACCAAACTTCTGCTGTCTGACTATCCCTAGCTTTTAATACTTAAATGTAGCTTGACAGAGAATTAAGAAACTTTTCTTCCTAGCAATGAATATTGAAATTAAATTGAATGTTCTTTTAAATGAAGAAAGCACTCTCAGTGCCTCTGACCTTCCCAACATGCACACAATGGCCAGTTAGCAGCCAGAGCAGCTCTAGAGCACATCATGTCCAGCTGGCAGCAAATGGCACACAGAAACTGGAATAGCAGAAGCTCTGGCACAGGAGAAGACACAAGATGCAAACACGTATGAAAGAACTTTCATCAGGATCTATTAACTCCAGTCTTAGTCACTGGAAATACGTAGATTATGTAACTATACGCAGATAGTAACTTTTGAGTCCTTTGACCAATTTCAGCCTGTTTTGTTACAGAGGTAAAACTGCCTTCCTACAAGTCTCAGGAAAACACACATTCAAGTAGAAAGAGCAGATCCTGCAAGTGACCCCGCTCACACTGCAGCTGGAAGAAATGCCGTAATGTAGGACCCTTATCTGCCACCAAATGGTGTGCCTACGAGACAGCCTTTGTAATCAGTAGAACAGCAGGAAAATCATCACTCAGAATTGCTCACCAAGCACAAGACATAAATCAAAGTCAGCACCATTCATTCCAATGCTCAAACCACTACTTGTTTCATGTAATCAAGGGAGAAGACAATATTAATCCCAGTGATCTAACCCAAGCAAACAAACTAAGGATGCTGAGACCCAGCCTGGAACAGCCATCAAGCAGATGGCCTCCTTACTAAGATCACTAAGAGCAGGGTTAAAACACAGATGACAACCTCAGGGCAGGGGCAGACTGGGAGCCCAAGCTCACTCCTGAAGCTACTCCCTGCAGTCCTAGGGATGTACTGACACCATGACACCACATGCTCCTTCTGGGCGCCTTTGGAGCATTTGGTCACCATGTCATGTGTTCAACTGAAGGGGAGTGCCAAACATCACGTCATCCTGCCTGAAAACCCTGGACTCCACACACTGTAATCCAGCACACCTCACTGCTGCTGCACACTCTGGCTTCTTGTATCAACTAACAAAATGCTTTTCTTTTGATATTCCAAGCCAACTACCCCTGTGGCCACAGGATTTTTAAGTCTTGTCAATCTCAAACTAATTCTCTTCTTACAGCCTCAACGCCCCTTACCTCTTCATCAAGAAAATTGTATTGTTTGAAATAATTCCCATTTTTGCCAGTGTAACATCTCATTTTCTTCTTTGTAGCCCAAAGGAATGATTTGTAACATGAATCTTAAAAATCCAGATAAAAGGAGGAGGCCAAAATGA
Source organism: Sialia sialis (assembly GCA_009812075.1). Taxonomy (NCBI): domain Eukaryota; kingdom Metazoa; phylum Chordata; class Aves; order Passeriformes; family Turdidae; genus Sialia; species Sialia sialis. Next base: position 4,723,365 of record VRYO01002326.1, read on the forward strand.
CTGCTAAACCAGAAGTACAAGAAATGTATATGTATGGTTATATGCAGTAAAAAAATCAACTCTGATTTAATAACAAATGGCTGATGCCCTTTCTTTGTTTTTACGATACCACAGAGGACTGATAAGGTGCTGTGCACTGGAGATAAGAGACATTTCCATAGCTGGGATCTGAAGGGATCACATTGTCAAAAAAAGGGGCTCTTTATCCATCAATACTATAAAAACTAGGCAGTTCTACTTTCCTGCTAACAATGCTACCACTTCTATTTGTGAGAGATCCTTTCTTTCCCCTTCTCCAATGCTGCAGCAAAACCCTGGATTCTGACATGAAGCCCAGCAAGCAGTATTAGTCCTTGAGACAGAGTTTGCAAAACACTAATGAAATCAGAATGAGACCGCAGTTTGGCTTGTTGCCTTGAACAATGGAAGTGAAATTAAAAGTAGAGGGAAGAGAAGGGATTTGCTCTTAGCTAAAATCAAATAACTGAATGCATTTTTCACAAATTAAAGCATTTTAAACACGATTTACTACAGGCTTCTCTATTTCAATGACTCTAGTAATAAGTGATACTAGAAGGAAACAGTATTAAATGTAGCTAAGATAAACCAGCAAGTAAAAAATTCCTTTCAAGAATTTTATTCAGCCAGGAAAATCTATTAGGTAAAAAGCTTCTGCCAAAGACAGAAAAACTACAAGGGCCAAGAGAATGGAAAGATGTGTAGAAGAGAAAAACAAAGAAAGGAATTGCATGTAAGAAAACAGGAGAGAGAATATCTGGAAAATTTCACAATGCTTTCCCTTAGGAAACAGCATCTATCAACCAGTCCTAGAACTTCATTTCAGTGATTTTGATTATTCACCACCTTTCTGAGGCATGCTTTGCTGTTAGCAGTGGCCTACACCTTTGCAAGTGCCCAGGTTCTGGTTTGGGATTCCTGCCTGTCTGGGGAGCCACAATGACCATTTCTCAAAGAGTGAAACAACCTCCTTCCCAGAAAAAATTCTGTGGGGTTTTTCAGGTTTTTAAAAGGCCCCCTAAAACTTCAGACTAAAGCCACATGCATATTGTGATGGCATACATTTCCTCCAGGTCTAAATGCAGACCTAAGAAATATGATCATCTCTGGGCACCATAACAGAAACACCATAAAGGTTGGTCTGGTAGGTGTTGTGTGAGAACTGGAACCTGAAAAGTTAATTCAACATGGATATATCTTCTCTCTCCATCAAGGTAAAGGGAGCAGATTTTCAATCCTGCCTAGATTTTGATTTATTTTTTTTTTCCGCACAATCCTCACTGCCAATCAATGAAATCTGTATTCCTCAACTGCCTGACACACCTGAAAGTCCAATACAAAGTAACTTAGAGATTTTATTCTGCAACGTTTTATCTCCCCCGTTTGCTTTACAGGGGCAAGGGCTTAAAGTAACCGCAGCAAAAAGATACTAGGAGAATTGGACAATAAACTGCTCCTCCTGGGAATTAGCAATGACATTGTCAAAAAAACCCAGCTTGTTTTCCTCCTTTTGAAATGCAACCATAATTTCTGAAGTTCCAGGGGTATGTCAAAAAAAAAAACTATCAGACATCAAAAAGCTCACCCAGCACTGACAGGCTGCTGGAACCATGAGCTGCTTTCCTGTGAGAGCTTGTACCTGCTTGGAAAAAGCCTGCCAGTTTAACCCTGTCCTTGCTGATGCTAAAATCAGTATTAGGACGACCTCAAATGTGGTGTGACAGGAGGCAGCCTGCACCCTGGCTAAACTAACACAAGACCGTAGATAAGCATTAGGGTTTGTGCTTCACCCTTTGGTAGCTGAAGCTAAAAGGACTAATTAGTTACCTAAAGCACATCCTTACACATCAAAAATAACTTCACAGTGCCTGGCATAACAATTTGAAAATCTCTGCAAAGCTGACAAAAACAAAAAACGAAAAAAAGCCACTGTTGTTGAAATGAAAAAGGAAAACCAAAATAACAAAGAGCAGCCCACACCCTGTACCATAATCATTCTCACATTCAGAGAGAGGCATCCTACCTTTCCGATCTTTGAACAAGAAGATTTCAATCAGCACGCTGCGTCCAAGACTATACACTGAAGAATCTGCTAATACAAAACAAAGGGAGGGGCAAAAAAACCCTGAAAACACTGATTTTTTTGCTGAAAAACAGTTTTTAGCTATAAGAAAAGTTTTTCTTCTGTCATACAAAGAGAAAAATGCACAAAGTCATCTGTGTATGAAGGTGTGTCTGCATATAACACACACTATGCATGCATCAATGAATTTATAAACAAATCCACAGAAGTTTATTACCTATTCATTTTAATTCATCCAGTGTGCACTGCTACAGATTTTAATCTACAGCAGAAAAAAATCCAAAAAGCTTCAGCACAAAGGTATAACTCTCTCAAATTTTCAACAAGCAAACAAAGCTGACATTTTTTAAATAAAATCATTACCAGCTCATATGCTGCCATACCACAAAAGCCTATCCTTAAATTGCTGCATAATCATTCTCCCGGAGTGTTGTTATCCATCGGTTCACTGCCTATCTCCAGACAGACGCAGTCTGCAAGCCACCAGCTTGTATCTACCATGTGCACGTCAGGAAAAGGAAAACTGCAAATCAGGAGAAGTCCCCGCAGTGGTGAGAAGGAATAGAGGGTGAGTGGGAGAGGAAGAGGGAGTTCACTGGCCACAGAAATTTCGAGAACGACGACAAGCCAGCCAGCTCCGCCATCATCCACTTACAATAGGATGCTGCACCTCGCGGCGGCTGAAGCAGTTTGTCAAGGGGTTGCTAGTATCAAATGCCTGACAGGCATTTTAATTGCTTCCAACCAAGTGTGGCCCCAGGAATCGGGCCTTTAATCCTATGAATATCATCAGCTGGTTTCTTTTGTGCTGCTGCCAGACACACACAAGCCTGCACTGCACACAGGCAGCGGCGCACTCGGGTTCTGCCGTGATGCTGATCCAAATCCCAAACAGGGTTTATGGATGGTACGTGACAAAAAGGAGGGCTGCAGGGATTTAGTATTTTCTGCTTTTTGCTCTCCCCCTTTTACTTCTCTGTCTAGTGCTGTTCATGTGTTGGAACCAGCTTGACTGTGCTATTTGAGCCTTGCATTTGCTTATTCACATCAAGGGGAAAATAAAACCAGGGAAAATGCAGAAGTGCTGCAGGACTATAGGGGCAAGCAAGGACCCTTCAGGAATAACAGGGCTCACTGTAAGGACTTCAGTTTTACTGCCACAATTCAGTTGTTTTTGTCTGCTTTGATCTCATCTCTTACTCCAAGGTTTTCTTCAGGACAATATTAATCTCAGTAGGAAAAGTAACCTGTAAACCCAGAAATTGCCCCATGTTCTGTGAGGAGCTGGGGTGCTAAACAGCACAGGTAGGGAGGTATAGTAAAGAAGGGGTAGAGAAACATAAATGAATTTTTTAAAAGAATATGAGAAAAATTAGAAGATGAACTGGTATGATTTCAAGCATTTTAAGACTGTAATAAAACAGCATACAGAGCAAAGGAGCAGTCGGTCATGAGTAACCAATGAGCCCAGCTTAATGACTGAAGACAAGCTTAAATTTCCCTGCACTCAGGACACACAAGTCAACTAGGTTCACTTTCCAGCAGCAAGCTGGTGTTTCTCAGTCCCCGTGACAGCAGAGCACTTGACAGGGAAAGCTACCAACAGGAAAATGAAACATCTCCCTACTACAAAATTTGGGAGAGGTCCAACAAACCCCATTTACCTTTGAGTGGGTCAAGGGGATTACAGGAAGGAATAAAAAATTTCCCATTGATTTCTAGGGGTTGTCTCCCAAAATTTTGGGGGTAGAGGGCTGCAAGGGGAATCAATTCCTTTCTGCCTTCCCCCATAACCACAGAATGACTTCACACATCCATCAACCGTTGCATCCAACAGAAATTCCACCCTCACTGCTATAAACAGATCTCAGTAATCTAAGAGCATCTGTCCTGAGCTGACAGTTTTTCCCCACTCTCTCAACCACCACAGCAGTGAGAAGGATAAGGAAATGGAGGAAGGTAGGCTGTATGGGACAAGGATGACAGTGGAGCAGGTACCACATGGCAGCAAAAGAGGCCTTCTGGAAGGAACAGAAGAAAACAAGCAGGAGTTGCACTGGTACATTTCTTAGACCTTTCCTCTGAAAAATCCTCCTGTGACTCATGGGAAGGGGTGCCTGCTGCTGCCAAACCTTCCACTGCAGAGATCATCCTCTGCAGAAACCAAGGAAACCCTAAATCCTGCCTTGTCTTCCTCAGCTTCACCATTTACCAGTTGGTGCTTGTTCACAGCCTTGCTGCTATCTCTCCCTCACTTCCACAGCTCCCCTTCACTAGCCAAAGCAACCAGGAGCTCTTGGAGATCCCAGCAAAACCATCATGGAGCTGGGACAGGGGAAGAATAAGTCCTGAAAACTGTCCTGTAATTTCAGAGGTTCTAACAGAACTCACATGGCTCACAAGGGATGGATACACATTGCCAGCCTGTGTCCCACACCCTGGAGCCCAAGAATGAATCTTCAACCAGCTACCCAAATCACCTTCAGTCTGCCCATGCAAGCATTTCCAGAGACACACTCTGCTGAAACAGCCCATGGCAAATGGCTTCATCTTAAGACACTGCAAATAAAAACCATCCTAATCATCAAGTTTGTTCTGCCCACCCTGTGATATATGTTTTCATGCCTATAAAGACACTTCTGACAGAACAAAAGGCATAGGAGGAGATAGGGATGAAGAGCCTAATCCAGACAGATGTTAGAACACAGAGAGCACTCAGCCCTGTCTGAGATTTAACCTCATGCTTATCTGGTTTACTGAAGTAGGAAACTCACCACATAAAATCACAGCGTCCCAACACAATGAAAATACAAATGTAAGGAAGTTGACAAGTCAAAATCCTGGAAATTATTAAATTACTTTTTCAGCATTGTACTTCTCAAATAGGATTAAAGACATTTACAATCTCAGTAATGGAGGTAGTAAGACTGTGGCTGAGGCCTGATCTGAATTTTTCTGGTTTAGGTGGGTTTTATTTCGTTATCATATTCTCACAAGATAATGAACTTCATTACTGTCCAGCTGCAAACCTGGTCCCTTTGTGCAAGATACTGGGGGAAACAGAAGACAGCTGCCATTATAAATTAGAAGAGCCAAAACCCTAAATAGATAATGGTAGTGTTCTCCTCATTTTCAGGATAATAAGGGGTGGGAGGAAGAAAGAAGAATTATCAGTTTGGGCTTTAAAGGGTCACACACAGCCTCTGTTCCCAAACAAAGCAAGGTGCTTCCACAATCTCAGCCTAAGATCATTCTACTCAAATCACTGCTGAAGCCTTGCAACCAGTGTTTAACAAAGGACTTGTGGGTTGGTTGCTACTTTTTTAGCAAAGACTGGATGAACATTTTATGCAATGCCTAAAATAGCTTCCAATATCATCAGTGATGGAGATTATGAGGCATAGGTCTACTGAACAGGAACTGCACCACTGGTAAAAATAGCCCTGGAACAGGGAATTTTCTTTTTATTCACTATTGTCTTAGAACTTGAAACAGGGATGACTGCCTTCTGGAGAGCTTGAGAGGAGACAAATGCTTCACCAGACTCTAAATATTGTCTTATCTTCTGCATTAGTAAAAAACATCAGACTATCCATTTTCCATCCATTTGAGGGAAGAACTTGCTTGTATTTTTTCCCCTTCTCAAGGCAGGGGAAAAAACAAAATCAAAGAGCATTAATTATTCTAGAAAAACAGATGCAGATTAGCACTAGCTCTTTCACCAGGGCTGTGTAGTGAGGAAGGTGTAAGGCTGCAGTCACTGTCTTCCTCTCTGTGACAAAACAGAAGATGGATGTGGAGCAGTTATGAAAAGCCACAGGCTGAGTTAGCAGTCTCTGTGGATAACAAGGATTTCAAGGCAGGTTAGAAAGTTTCAGGATGCAGGGGGACCCTGGCTTTTAGTCTTCTCCTCAAAGTACAAGCACGCAGTAGCTGATCTGTCCACCTCATGCAGCCAGCCCAGGGCCCTTTCAATCACATTATTTCCCTTACACTAGTGCTGCCACCAGCTTTGTCTCCATAGCAGATCCCAACATCTTTACAGGACTCATCTGTCCTTCCTCCAAACAGAACAGGTCTGTATTGAGGACATTACACTTTCCCAGCATTCATCCAAAGCCATCCCTTCACGCTGACTATTGTGGCCAGCTCTTCTGCACCCACTACACACAAGCTGATACAACATGGAGTTCTGTGCAGCATGGTTATAAAAATGAGTCTTTAAATCCCAGGCATGTATTATGGCCTCTCTTTCCCCTACTTCAGCTTATTTGTTTTAAACATGTCAGACAGATACTTTCAGGCATGATCTCTCTTTTGTGAATCCTAATTGATATGGGGAATATCTAGAAAAGAATTTTCTATTTCTCTCTGTGCCAGCATGATACTGAAATCAAGCTGGAAGATGTAGTATATTCAGATACTCCCAGGTCTGTTTTTCAGAACAACCAATATTGCACTTAACCCTTTGAAGCTACCAAATTCTTTGGCTGAGGAAATCCTTTGTTTCTAGCTTGGAGACCAGTAAGAACAAAAGAATAGGAAAGAAGAATTCATTAAATGTTTTTGTTAGACCATAAACCTTATACATACATGTGGCAGAGATACAGCTGCAATGAAAGCTTTAGTATAGTTATCCCAAAATAAACCATCCCTTCTGTCCTGGGTACTGCAAGTGGAGGGGAACAGCTTGTTAAGCCTACTGTTTCCGGGGTGCTAGTGACACTGACCGCTGGGCAAAAACAAGCACCCCAACATCAAAATCCATCCACAAAGGAAAAGCAAAGAGATGAGTGATCACACCCCAAATTTTGACACGGCAGAAGCAAATCTCCATCTCAGAGAATCCCTGAAACATTATAAAGATATCTGATGTGTCTCAAGTGGTGCAGCCTAAAAATGCCTTGTGACTGCACTGTTCCTGGAAGGCCATCTCAATTTCCAGTTGATTCCCTTCGTTTTCCTCAACATCAGAAGCCATTGACAGCAGTCAACAGTGGGAGGCTCAAAGATTGTATGAGTGAACACACAGCCCTTGCCCTGGCGGGTGTTCACGTGACAAGCTGTGCATCAAAGAGAAACACCAACTGCTTCTCCATCCTATCACATGGTTTATGACTAAGAAAATACTGCAGATAGAATCTGTATCACTTGTTTTCACCTCTTCTCTCTCCTGGCCTACCAGTGGGGTGATGAGTCAAGACAAAAACTTGCTTACTGTAAAATGCCACAGCTACTGTAATAGAATTTATTAATATATCAATTTGTGCTTCACTTAACCAGGTAGCCAAATTGAGTGTCATGTCATGATTTTTAACAGAAGCTTTAGCTATTATTTTATATTAAATTTATAAATAAAATATTCTAAACTAATGAATCATTTGTTGAAGCAGATTTTGCAAAACAGGCAATTAAAATATAAACAAAGCTGGTGTGGTCTTAAAGACATAAAAAGCAGTAACTGCAACGCAAAATAGACAGATTTAGCTGTTAATCTAATCATAGGTTTTGCAGAGTATTTCAATTCAAATACCATTTATATTTAGGAAAACGTGGGTTTTTTCAGTCAATAGTCATATATTAACTGAAAATAGCTAATACTATTATAGTTAATACTATTTTCAGTACTGAAAATGGAGGTTTGACTGAAACAGGTTGGTATCTGTTATCCCTTTCAGTGAAAAGTTATTTGTTCCTTAAGTTAAAGATCAGTATTTTCTCAGAAATATGTTGTCTAATACGTTGTTGCCTTCCTAAAAGCGACCAGATGATTCTTTTCTCTTGCGTCCACACTTTCCTTCAAGAATTTTTCATTTGGTTAGCTCAGCTAACAGTTCCTCGACAGCAAAACCAACCAGACATGCAATAGAAATTGCAGGAACGTAGAAACATGTAGCACAATTGGTCTGAACAGCTTCTCACTTAGCAACACTTTATGTAAGGAAGGCAGTCAGGCAGAAACCCAGGGAAGAGCTGCGGGCAGCTGAGCCATGTGGAGGGGAAGCAGCTCTCTCCTCACCTCAGAGGAGAGATGACAAAAGCTGCCTTATGAGAAGGCTGCTGGCTGCCAGCCTGACCCACATGGGCTCGGATGTGGCACTGCCAGAATGATGTAACAGCTTATCCCCTCTTCACACGGCCAGTCAGGCTGAGCCTGTCCAATACCTGCCCTCCGCAGACTGCAGATTTCCAGTAAAACCAACCACACATCACAGCCACTCTGGCCTCTAAGACAAAGCCCTGCTAAAACCCTGCCCCTCCTTGACTCCAGCGCACCTGGATCAGAATTTGTATTTATGCACGCTCTTGTGGCATTTCAGATAAAGGTAAGGAGGGCTGGCAGTGTGCACTGCACATTACAGATACTGTCTTTGCAGAGAACCCCCTTGCAAGGGTTTCTTAAGGGATTCTGACTATCACATTTACTGTGAAATGAACATAGCAGATACTGTAGGCTAATTCATTAGCTACTTATGATTGATTCTTGTTTTCATCATCATAAAAGCAGATTTCCTGTGGTTACAATGATTACAACTCCCTCTTTGCTTACACACATTTAAGTCAGCCACTGCTCCAATGAACCCACAGCGCTTACCACATCAAGACCAAAATGGGTTTAATGACTGTAGACTTGGATTAGATAATTTAAACATAGCCTTCATTCACCCTGGTCTCACAGCATTGTCTACAATAATTTTAAAGCTGTTTGTACATGCAAATTACAGTAATTTCACGATTATAAGCCGCACCACCTATAGCGAGGATCCATGTGCAGCAAAGGAACGAGTTAGTAACAGAATCACAGGATTGCGGGGTTTCCTGTCAATTGCTCAAATTGCAAACAGTTTTTACAGACCAGAGGAGCCGTTAAACGTAGCCCCACTTGCCCACCCTGCTCGCACATGGCCCCGCTCACCACGGCTCACCCACAGCTCCACTCACCACGGCTTGCCACGGTCCCGCTGGCCGCCACTTGCTGTGCCCCCGCAGCAGCGCGGGGGCCCCGACCAGCGGCACAGCGCGGCGGCGCTCCCCGGGCGGCACTGCTCCCCCGCCACCCGGCCCCTCCTGGCAGCAGTGGCAACCCCATTGCTGGTCAGCTTGTCCCACTCCCCGGCAACCCCGCCGCCAGCCTGCCTGGCTCCTTGGCGGCTCTGCCGCCGGCACGCCCGCCCCGCTCAGCAAAGCCCACTCCTCACCTGCCCAGCTGCTGCTCAGTGGCAGCTCTCCGCTTGGCTGGCTCTCACTTCCGGGTTGGCGTTTCGCTGGGATTTGTCCATAGATAAGCCACACCTGAATATAAGCCGCACCACTGGGGTAGGCTGGATTCTTCAATGAAAAAGGTGCATCTTATATTCGTGAAATTACTGTACTTCTCTCATCTGCAGCAGGTAGTTGCCCCAATGGTGAAAGGCAGTAGATGCTTCACAGCACTCACACTGCCCAAGAGCTCAGGGTACAAAGCAAAGGGTGCCACATCCAATCACCATCACCAGGGAGACTTTTGGGAAGTGTAATGTGATTATAGTCAAATCTAGTTTATCGGAATGGGGTGGAAAACATGAAAGTCATTAGACAAAAGGGATTTTTGGATAAATGAAAGACCTTGGAACTTATCTCATTTACCTCAAGGGACGTGACCTTCTTGCAGTACTTTGATCCATGGCATTTTAGATGACAGGTCCAAAGGACAGCATGGCCAGTAAGTGAGGAAACATCTTCTGTTTCAGTGACTGGCACAGAACTTCTTGCTACTATAAGCCACCTAGACACTGGTTTACACTGGTTTCAAATGATGGTACTGTTTACCAGAGAAGTGATCCCACAGCAATAGAGGGCACCAAGGAGAATATGATCTGGATTTAAAAGGGGCAGAGGGGAGGATGGATAGAGGAGCTGCCAGTCTTGGCTCCTCTACCATCCTACCTGAGTTTCTTTGGAAGACTTCCATTCAGTTTGATGGGGAACAGAAGCATGCACAGCTCAAAAGATAAGGGTTTATGCTCTGTGCAAAGCTCTAGAGATACACATAACTAGAAAGAAAAGGCAGAATTCAGAGAGTTCAGCAGCTTTAACAACAAATTCTGCAAGTGCCTAGGAAGAATGTGCTAAGCTTTTTAAGAGCCTGAATATTCAAATAAAAATCACGCACAAAACAGACAAATCCCATATAAATAAGGAAAAGCAAAACTACAGGAATATAATTAGAAAAGCTAAGGAACAAACTGAATTATGATTAGCCAGAAACGTAAAAGGCAACAAAAGAAGAATCTATATGATCTGAAACATAGGACAAGTTATGGTTCAGCAGAGAAGCATAACAAAGATGATGCACGGAAGGCTACAACTCAACATATTCAACATTGCTCAATTTTCACAGACCAACTGAGCAAATACTGCAGGTGATGGTTTTAAAAAGAAACAGAACTTCAGGTTAGAATAGAAAAGAGTAACTTAAACACTCAAAACAAGGCAGATGCAACTTATGAAGTTGTGTGGATCCTCCCTGACTTCCTGACTCAGGAAGAGTATTCCACACTTCAGAACAAACCAGACAAGAGTCTGCTTTATCTTCACAAATATATTCCTGAACACCACACTCTCTCTTGAAAGGTCTCTTGAAGCTGTGGAAAATGACAAACCATTAAGTTAAATGCCATCTTTGCAAAGATTTTGGAAAAAATATACCAAGTAGTTTACAAGTACCTAAATACCTACAGGGCAAGAGCACAACTTAAAAAATATTTCTGTCAATGTCAGCTTGTCAATAACAAATGCCAATTAATTCATCTCATGACTCCTGACTTTGCTCTTATAAAATTTGGGTTTCACCCCAAGTTAGGATGAGCTTGTCACAGCAAAACCAAGATCATTGCAGCATCCTGCATAGCAGCTCCCAGATCTAGAAGCAGGAAATCAAGAAAAAAAGGGCTGAACAGCATATTGAGAGACACAGCTTCAAACACGTAACTAGACAAATCAGGAGTAAACAGTCACAGCAGTCTGACAGGAGAAGAATTATTGTGGGCAAAAAAAGACAAACCAGTTTTATTTATCCTAATGGGGATGCTATCACTAAAACACTGGGATAATTATTCCATTTTCTTTGGTGGTGGTGTCTCAGCTGGAGAAATGCCAATATGTGGAGTTTGCACAGCAAGATAAATACTGGCAAACTGGGGAGAGTCCAGATAAGCAAAAGGGAGAGTTTGGGAAAACATTCTTCCAATTTTTCCTTGTAAAGCACATGTTTTCAGATAGGTTTCTCTAAAATCTAGAATTCCCAAGCAATAACAAAAATCTTTCAGATAATATAATTTTGAAGATAAAGGAAGAAAACAATTACATTCTAAATCAATGGGGGGATGGGTGAGGGGGATGAAGCAGGGGGAATAAAAGATTAATAACTGGGCTAATTAAAAGCAAATCTGTGTGTGAGTGTGCGTGTGTGGTAGCTAAAAGCCCTGCTACTGAGGAAGGTTAAACCATTTATTTTTATACAAAGAGCAGTGCCTAGAATGGCTGGCATCCTCCAGACTTCCACCTGGTCCACAGGGCACAACTGGTTCAGATAAAGGTGTCTGACCACTTGTTAACACCACTGTAAAAACTGAAAAATAAAGATGTTCCCAGCATTTGAAGGCTCCCTACTGCTTTTTAGAAGGTTTCAAAAATAAAATTAGTCTTTAGGGCACAACGGCTCCTATATTTGAGAAAAAAAACCCAATGCAATGATGCAGAACCTGTAAGAAGCCAAAAGAACAGCACTATTAAGAAAGACCTCAGAAGGAATGAAGAGGAGAGAATAAATTGAATAACTAATACACATTTGCTCCAAGGTTCTCTCTGCACCAATTGGCAAAAAGAATACAACTGAATCATTAATAATTGAAGGAACTTGAAGACAAAGAGATTTTCATCCAATGTTAAAGAGATGAAAGACGGCTGTAATGAGATTTCTGACGATGGAATCATTTGTGGAGGGACTGGGAAGGAGGAGGTTATATTTTAAAGAAATGGTTCCTTTGTAAGACAAGAGCAAGCATTCTCATTACTAATGCAGACAGACACATCTGAAAGACCTTATTCAGCTGATGGTGTCACCAAACACCCTTCTGGACACAAGCTCGCCACTAACAGTACTAAACAAGCATAGGAGACTGCTGTAACAAAATATAAAGTGTCACTTGTTTATTTTCTTTAGCCTCATAAATCATTTAAGGATGAATATTAACAAGCACCCAGTTTTCTGTGCCTTTCTTAACTGATGATTCTTTGCACATAGCTGATGGGAGCTTGAGTTTTCACTGCTTTTGGAAGTTGGCCCTGAAGACCAAGTCAGGACCAACATCAGTGGCAAAACACAGGAGGTTATCCCTTCTTAGGAGCTGCATCCTGTACAGAGCAATTTCCACTGGCACCTTTTAAAGGCCCATCAGCAGTGAAGTCAGGCACACACTCATGTCAGACTCTAGTTCAAGGCCTGGAGTTTTGCACAAGACAGTTTCTGAGCAAACAAATTGTTCTAAGAGACAAACAGCACATTAATTTTACTGGCTTGTTGCCATATTTGAAGGGAAAGATGAAAGAATGAAATGCACTGTTTTCCTCATAAAGAATAAAAAGCTACAATTTCAAAAACAGAAAGAGATCAGAATAGATAAATTTCTCAAGAGGAAGGAAAGTCAAAAAGAAACAAAAGGAAAAGAAAGAAAAAACAAAACCAACCAACCAAAAACCCCATAAAACCAATGCACAATTCTGCACGATTTATAGAAAGGACTAAACTAGGATCCAACTGTGAAGCAAAAGCTCACATTATCAGGGTAACCACCTTCAAATTAACTACTGATCCCCTAAAGCTATCCTTGCAAAGCTTCCCAAGTCCCAGCGTGGGGCTTGTGGCAGTGTAAACCACAAAGGCCTTTTCACATTTACACTGCAACATCATCACTCACCACAGCTAGGTCAATGAGTAGCAACTAGCCCACTTTTCTGCAAGAAGGTATGACAGAAAATACACCAGGGCATGACTCAACCTGTCTGAAGCCCCACCTGAACAGAAGCCATGAACTGGAGGGCATCCTCCTGCAAACCTTCACACGTTAGTGGGACTTCTTCCCAGCGCCACACAAAGACTTTGTTTTCTGGTCTGCTGGTTTTACTCAAGTCATCTTCCACCATGCCCTGAATATCCCCACTGGCATTTAGCAGGATGGCTGTAGCTGTAGCAGCCACTCACCCAGGTGAGTGAGGCAGAATGGATCCCTCAGATCCCCTTCCTGGCTGTGGTCTGTCTGCAGGTACACGCACGGAGCCACAAAAGCCCAATAAACAGAATCTAGTTTATGAGGAAACTGGGCTTATTCTGTATTATTTGTTAGCTGCTGGGGATCCTGTTAGAGATGCTTACCTCATAAATGCTAGCCTCACCTTCATAAGCCCTGGATTTTGGGCGCTATGCTATTTCCTTGAGTCTCCCTGGGATTCTTCCTTTGCAGAACCTGCACTTTGCCTGTGGCTCAGAGAGCAGAAAGGAAGCTCCAAGGGCCATTCCCCCCTCCAACCTCAAATCTCAAACCAGCAAATCTCTCCCAAAAACACAGGCTTGCCTCCTACAAACTGACTTCATATTATAAAGAAAACCCCAAATCAAGTCCCATACAACAAACTTGGGATGCAAATCCTCACAGCAGAAGTCACAATTTCCTAATTATTTTATACTACCTTCATTCATCATTTTTGCTTTCTGGTCAACACAAACCACAAACCTCAGAGTGTGGAACTGGCAAAATCATCCCTCAACATTTCACTGCTTACTCTCAGATATAAATCTTCTGCCTGGCAGAGCTTTCCATAGGACAAGGGATTAGTGAAAAAGGAATAGGTTTTTAATTATAGAACTTCTATTCTATTCATTGCATATATGAGGTTTTCAAGAAACTGCATGTTGATTTGGAAACTACCAATCCTCTTTTTGACTTCATCTCTTGTTCTTTCATATTCAGAGAAAAAATTCTGGAGAACAGAGAAAGAAATATTTATTGCACTTCTTAATAAAAGGAACCATGGAAAGTCATTAATAACTCAACAGTTTTACTAATAAAAATACACAGGGCCAAGCCAAAATAACCAGCTGGTGACAAAACCTTTACCTGCTACAGAGATCTGCCAGTCAAGAGTCAGAAAATTCACTTCGGGTAAAGCCGTCTGATCCTTTATTAACCTGTGATATTGCTCCAGGACATTTCAATTCTTCGCTACAAAATGTCATCTCAAGCAATAAGAGCTCTGTTCAAATTCATGCTAAGGGTTTCTCAAAGACCATCCATGGATCACATCTGAGTGCTCAGCTCTGACCACTGCAGTGCTGGGCAACACATTTTAATTCCAGCCCTTTTTGTTCCCCCAGGAGATTGCATTTGGTGATCCCTGTTGGCTTCCAGCTGCTGCTCCCACTTAGTCTAAAGGACCCTGATGAAACCAACTTTCTCAGATTTTCTTTTGTCACTGTCCCCCAAACTTACATGCATAGATCTCTACTCTCATCTCTTCCCCAGCCTCTCCCGAGGGCAGGGTTAAAGAGGGAAGTCACTCAAAGAGCACATGGCAAGGTTCAGTGAAAGATGCTGGCTGGACCAAGGCACTTTTCTTGGCCTTACATCTTCGGAAAGTCTTAAGAACATCTTAGTAAAAAGGCATCTCTGCACACATCCCATGTACTGACTGTCAGACCAGCTGTTCCCCACTGTGGTGGTTTTGCTCAGACGGGTTTTGGTAGCAGGGGGCCACAGAGGTGGCTTCTGTGAGAAGCTGCTGGAAGCTTCCACCAACTCTGGCAGAACCAATCCCTGGTGGCTCTGAGGATGGAGCTGCTGCTGGCCAAGGCTGGGCCAGTTAGAGAGGTTGGTAACCCCTCTGTGATAACAGATTTTAAAAGAAAATAAAACAAAGTGGGGCACAGTTTGTTCTAGCCAGAGAAGACGAAGAGGTGAGAATGTGTGAGGGAAACAACATGGGAACACCAAGGTCAGTGGAGAAGGAGGGGCAGGAGGTGATCCAGGTGCCAGAGCTGAGATTGCTCTGCAGGCTGTGGTGAGACCATGGTGAAACAGCTGTGCCCTCAGCCCATGGGATCCATGGGGGGTGCAGAGATCCATGCACAGACCATGAGGGAAGTGCCCATGCCAGAGCATGGAGGATCTGCTCCAGTGGGAAACTCCAGTGGAGGGAGAGGACGCTGCTTCCAGGCTGGAGCAGCCTGTCCTTGGAGGACTGCACCCCATGGAAGAGTGACCCACACCACACCAGTTTGGGGAGCACCGTTTGCCCATGGGAGGGACTCACATTGCAGCAGTTTTGGCAGGACTGCCACTCGTGAGAGTGAATCCATGTTGGAGAAGTTAATGGAGAACTGTCTCCTGTGGGAAGGGACTCCACTGTGTAGCAGGAGAAGGACTCCAGACCCAGATCAGCAGAAGAAAATCTCAGGTGACAAACTGACCAAAATCCTCATGCCCTGCCTCCCTGCACTGTCAGTAGGAAAGGCGGGAGGGGTTGGGGGGGAAAGGCTTCTTTTACTTGTCCTTATGCTCCTCTGACTCTGTTGGTAAGAAATTCACTTTGTATATTTGAGTCTATTTTGCCCTAGGATTGTTATCTCCCAATCCTTATCTCAACTCCTGAGCCCTGCATTAATTTTTTTCTCTTCTCTGCCCTGTTGTAGCAGGGGAGGGTGAGCAAGCAGCTTTCATGGATGCCTGGTATTTGGCCAGTGTCAAACCAGGACATCCACCTTTCCCAAAATTCAAAATACTTTGTTACTCTAGAGTTTAACAGGATGTATCAACCATAAAACACTGTGAATATTTAGAAGCATTAAAACCTTCTGGGGAACTAAAAAGAAGAAGACATGAGCTTAGTAGCTTATCCTTTGATGTCAGCTTCTAGAGGCCCTTCCTAGGGGTCATGCCTGATGCTTTCAGGTAAGAAAACATTGTCTCCTCCTGAGAGATTTAGGATAATTCTGAAATGTTTCTGTGCAACAAATATAGGAGCAAATGTAAGCAAATTTAAAATTAGACAAATGTGTAATACACACTCACATTGCTAACACTCCATTTTTTCCTTCTTTTTCCCTTGTTGTTCAACCTGTTTGTTTTAATAAAATTCTCTGACTTTGGCTTTCATCTATCTCTTAGCGTAGCTTAAAGCCTTTTTCCTTGTCTCTTTTCATTCCCCTGAACAAGGGAGAAACCAAGTGTGGGAACATTCTCTATATAAAGCTATATTTTATTAATAAGTATAAACATATGCATTGGTTCAGATTGACTCCAACATGCAGCCAAGACAGAAACAACCAGAAACTATTTTATTTTTTAATGGCTTGGTAGAAATTATTTTATACTTCAGTAACTTGAAAAACAAGTCACTGTGACCATAAAATCCTTTCTACCCTGCAACAAGTGAGCAGCAGAAAAACAGAAGGCAGAGTGTAAAGGCAGGTATCAGTTGTAGATAGAAAGTCTCCTGACTGCACACCCATCATACGCAGGTGCTTGCCATCTGATAGAGAACTTGGAATGTAAGATAAACTAAAGAGCTTTTTTTTGTGCTTTCGTTTTATTTTTATTCAACTACCACTCTACATGCTGCTATTTCATTTCTGTGGCTCAAGTTTTTGCCCCTTTAAAAGACCAGAAGGTTCTCTCATCCTGAACTAATCTTTCATTCTTGAAAAGCACTGGACTGAATCTCCTTATTTCCCCTGGGTATACCAAGGGTAGTGACAGCTGATCCTTGCCTATAGTGCCCAGTCAATTACTTTAATTTTCCTTCTGAAGCCCACAAAGACTCTACAGTACTGAAAGCTCTCCCAGTGTGAGTGCACCTGCTAAGAAATGAGACTAAATAGTGGGTGGGAGGAGGAAAGGGGCAGTAATGCACCAAGCTCACTGGAACCAGAGGTAACAGCTCAGCCCAATTCCTGCATCTCTGCCCTGACTTCCAGAAACTGGAGAGAAAGTATTTCTTCAACCCAGCTTTACTACACATTTGGCCTTTCTTACTCAGCAGCAGGGCAAAAGGTTATTGTATTGTTTCCATTTTGTCAACACAGCAGCAGCTTTGAGACCTCAGTTCCAAATCACAGCCAGAGTATGCGGTCCTGCACTTACCTGCACCAACTCACTGTTGGCATGTGTAAATACAGATGGATCCTTCCTCGCACCTCCCAATTGACATGGAGGGGGAGCAGAAAAGAATGCAAAAAAGATGCAGCTTGAAAAATGAGAGCAAGTGCTGTATGGACTGGTCCTAGAACTAACACACACCAAAAAACCCCAATGAAACAAAATCTCTACAAGCAAAGAGCAGCTGAGTCTAAATGACTTACAGCTCATGCTGAAAATCAACCAAGAATTTCTCTACCAGTCTCTCTAAGTGAAAGAAAGCAAATCCCTGGGCTCAGCCAGTTGTCTTCAAGCTCTTAAAAGCTGAAAGACTACCTCAAAGAAACTGTTAAGATAAGAACAGAGAAGAAAAAATTATTTTAAATAAAAGATTCATCTTACCTGAAGATTCAGGGAAATTACATTACACGAAGTGAAGCCCAGCCATACACACAACACACACAGGTCCTGCTGAAAGCCTGGCTGCTCTTGGGGAAGAGCTGATCTGAGCAAAGGCTGACCTTAGGGACCAGAGTATGGGGAGAGAAGGGAGGGGCCCCTCATCTTCCCGAGGAGATCCCAGCAGGAGCAGAGGCTCCAACTGAAAAGCCCAGCTTTGGCAAACATGGGATACACATGCAGAGCAAAGCCCAAGCTGACAAACAGGCTCGCTCAATCACTGGCTGTTCATTAAGCATGCTGCCATCTGCTTTGCTCCATCCTTCCAGGGCTGTTGCAGCAAGGAGAACAGCCTGTTTGCCATTCTCCTGCTGTGGAGCCCAGCAACAGCAGGCTGCTCTGAGCAGAGAGGAGACTGCCCCTTCCCCAAAAACACCTGTGTGGAAGGGGCCAGTGGGCAGAGCAGGCAAGAGGGGCAGAGCTGAGGGAAGGAGATCAGAAAATAGCTGAGGAGAGCAGCCAGGTGACTTAGTGACCCACCACAGGCTCAGCACTGATGCTGTCAACAAAAGATAGCAAGGAGACTGCAGAGTCAGGACTGAAGTGGGATTTCACCATGGGCATAATTCCCATTATCTGGTGTAAACAGAGTGCTGCCCAAGCTGCATGGTGTTTACTGGCATGCTCCAGCAATCTCAGCAAGAGGAGGGAACCCAATTCCTGCAACTTTGCAGGATACACAACCACTGCTTTTTCTAAAAATTACTCCCAGACTGAAACTGCCCCAATATTAAAATCCTAAGTACATTTGAAGCCCAACTTCCTCAAAAAAACTGTTTACTGATTTCAGAGCTGTCTATGTTCAAACAAGAAGACACAGCAACCTTTGAAAGAGTGTCTTGAGGTTGTACCAAATGCAGCAAAGCCACAAGCTACAGGACTGCTCACTGAACATATGCACATCCTCATGTGGTTTTGGAAATACCAATATTAGATCACTCATCCCATCTTCTCACTCATTGTGGTTGGTAAAGCCTCAGCACAGCTCTGTGGAATCAAGTGCTAGAGAACTTCACATATATATGTGTGTGTGTGTGTGTGTGTGTATATATATATCCAGACACAGAGCACATAACTGTGAAACACCCCATCTGCTCACGTTACAACATTTTAAACACATGCAATTAACTGAACTGAAATGGCATAAGGATCAGTCCGTGTCTCTTTCCCTGACTCCCACTATTTCCACCTTCCTCTCACCCTAACATATGGGAATGCCATATGAATTACTGAATGGATCATGCTGAAAATGGAGCCTGCAAAATCTATTTTTAATACAGATTATGAGGGGATATTGTCAGTCCGTGGTGCAGCATTGTTTGCCTTACAAGTTTGGTCTGCTACTACTTCTGGCAAGCCCCACTTCCAGCACTGACATCTCCAAACTCTTCCTTATTTTTCCTTGGTGTTCTGAAATAAAACTCAGTTTCCTTGAGAGTTCTTTGGTGGGTACTTTGCAGGAATAGCAGGTCAGGAGAGAGTTAGCACACTGCAGTTTTTCCAGCCTGCTTCTGCCCTTCTGAAGTAGCCATGAGATGCTCAGCTTTCCCTGTCAAAGTGACCGAAGTATTTATTAATCAATCACATAGGGCTGTTAGTTACCTTGAACTTCCAGGAAATACCATGGAGACATACATACCATGTGCTGCCCCAGGAAATAAGACACAGAAAGGTCTATATGGGTTTTCTTGTCCTCTGGTACAAACTGGAAAGGTATATAGCTTTTTGATCCACTCTTGAAAGCCCCTCTACCCCAAGGAGCCAAAAAAAACAAGGTCAAAGTCTTGGCAGGAGAAATTTGTTTATATGAAGCAAAGCTAGGGAGATGTACACCAGAGATCCATCAGTAGACAAACACAAAAATCAAAATCTCTTTACAAGGTCACAGCAAGTTTTGCTAGGCATTTTAAAGCCAAGACAGGTCAGGTCAGCCAGTTATTACTTCTCTAAGCAGCTCACACATCAGTGTTAGCATACATTACTTGAAATTGCCATGGTTATCAAGAACAACATTTTTTCCTACCCTTGAAAATCAATTAAACCTCATCTTTAAATGTCAAATGCCCCATCAGCAATGCTGACTCAATCCAAAACCAATATCAGATAAAATCCTTCAGGTGAGATCACAAAAGACTGGAGGGAACAAGTGCCAAAACAAAGTGATCTCTGGACAGTAACTACTTCTTTTCTTTTTACCCATACAGGCTCATCAGAATTGGGCTCCACTGGAAGCTTTTTCTTCTCTACTGAATTTAACAAGACAAAGAAACATAATTCACACATACACAGAGGATCGTGTGGATGCACAGTTTCTAACTGATTCCAGAATTTATGTTCCTATTTGTATATTAGATTTTACCTAAGAAAGCACAGGTCCTGCCTCGGCAAAATGGGATGCTGGGGCCTATCCAGCATTTCCAGCTGCAGCTGGAGACAAACAAGCCAGAGATTCACAGAGTTCCCAGTAGTTAAGGAAGGGAAGCTGGGTGCACTCAAGCAGCTTTAAAAATGTTTAACAAAGCAGAAACTGGAACTGATGTGTCATAAACTACTAACTACCATGAAACTGTTACTTCATTTTAATGTGCCACAAATCTAAGCCAGCCTCTTCAGGGTACCACCACTTCACAAGAAGAGGCAGCTCAGAGTCTCACACTTAAAATACTTTCACATATTTCTTTTGCCCTCAATGGTAAAGAAATTCCCACTCATTCCTTGCTGGCTACTCTCAGCAGGACTAAAACTTCAGAAATGTTCTCATGGTTTTCTCTGTGACAGTGAAATTTGTTGGCAAGGCTGTGCTTTCTTGCATATCAGGTTTTTACTCTTCACAGGCAAACTCCCTTTTCTCTTCATCACTCAGTACCAGAGACTTTATTTCATTTCTCCTGATATAACAACAGATCAAGGGATCTGAAGCATTTTAGAGCACAACTAGAAACTGTCATGGATTAGACAGTAAAGGAAAGGACAGTAAAGGAAAAGAGATCCTGTACTCCACAAAAAAAACCAGGTTTCTACTCTTCCTTCTTCAGAGGAGATCAGGAAGAAGTGGGCACCTATTTCTTTTATGGTCAATGTGGCCAAACCCAATAGGGAAGGAAGCCCAAGTTGAGACATAACCACCAGCAAAAGCCAGTAAGAAATTAAACCTTCAAGAAGTAGAAGTGCTGGGGAGAGGCAGCATGCCTGAGATGGAGCTCCAGGGGAGACACAGCTCAGCTTCAGTGACCAAGGCACTGCCCTCACATGACAGCCAAGCCCTTGATCTGCTCAGGTGGAGCTCCCCCAACCCATATGTTCCTCTGGCTCAGAGTGTGACACACTTTGCCTTTCCTTCAGCAGGGGGAAGACAGGGAGTGGGAAGAGGGCAAATTAATTCAGAAGCTCTTGGCAGGCATATAAGTAAAAAAAATAAACACAGAAGTTACGTACTGCAAGTCCTGTGCTGCCAAATGAAGTCATGTGTGGCATAGTTCTGACTTGAGTACATTTTTTAAATCGTTATTGTTGTTTTTATTTTTATTATTAGCATTTGGCAAAAGGAGACAGGAAATACCTTGCTGGAGATGTCTGCTCCCAGCACAAGCCAGTTTGGAATGCTGAATAGCTTATCCTGAAAAAAAGGCAGAACCAACTATTTTCAGCCCCAACTCAGACCATTATTTACGTAAGCAGCATTGCGACTATTTTAGTTTTGTTTCTATTTTATAAGAGGCTATATTACACGATGAGAGAAAAAACCTTCCCAAGAAAAGTTCTCTTTTCTCCTCCTCTTAACTAGGCACGGTCTCAGGGGGAGGGGGAAATTTGCACACATATGCACTTGTGAAAGTTGCGTTCAATTTAACAGGAAAGAGCCTCTGTTCAGTTAAGAGCCTTATAAAGAAATGAATCCTGAAAGAATCCTGCCTTTCGGACATGTAAACACAAATCCAGAATACACTGGCTTATCCATAAAGTGAAATACATGGTTCCTCTGCAGGATATAAGTAACTCCCAGTCAAGCCAAGGGTTGACTGACTGACAGGAAAGACTTGCTCCCTGCAGCAGCAGAATGTATGGTCTAAGAAGAAAGCAAATTTGGAAGGAACCAAGTTTTAACTCCTGGGCGAAGAAGTAGTTTAAGCATAAGGAGGCTGTAAAATTATGTTGCTTACAAAAGACAGGCTCACTTTAGCAATATATAGAACATCAAATTCATAGAACACTAAGCAAGCCACCTAAAAGTCTCTTGCTTGAAGTGAAAGCAAAAAATACATCTCTCTTTGATAGAATACATCCCTCCATCTGTTTGCTGCTTCAGGTCAGATTAAATAGTGCAGCTTCCTAGAAAGCTAAATAAACTTCACCTAAAGGGAACTTCAAAACACTGACATATGACTCTGGCTGGCTTTATTCCTTCTCTCCAGAGTTTGTAGCCACCGAGAGTCCTGTACCACTGCTGAGAGACTTCCCACACTACCTGAGGCAGCACCTCCTCACACCAGGCTCTTGTGCCAAGTGCTCTATCTTCATCATGTTGAAAAACAGTTGGATGCTTCTTGTGGGTGGACCCCAGGACCAGATTCTTTCATTTCTGCAAGTTAAGTTTTTTCAGAAGCTTGAAAAAAACTTTCATTTCTGCCAGCAGAAATAAGCTCTACACTTACATTTCACCCAGACACATCAAGGTCCCATTTGCACAATCACATACAAAACAGCACCTCTGTACTCTCAGGAGTACAAAGCATGTCTAGAGTCAAACAACTTTTAATCCAACAGCCTGATGCCACTGTCAGGAATCAACATAACAAATATTCAGATAAATAAAATTACTGTGGGTGTTTCATTCTCATGCTGGTGGAAAATCAGGACTCCAAGTCCTTGGCTTCAAAGCACAGGACTTCTGTCATCTCAAATGATGGAGAGTCTCTAGAGCTGCTTGTACTGGCATACCTTTAACCTAGTCTGCATGGGACACCAGCGCTCTCCATCCATCATTTTATATAAGCAAACATTCAATTTAACTCACTCTTCTGGTTTGCAAGGAGGTATGTTACCTCTTTCTAACTACTACTGAAAGCTAATGGCTGTTTACATCACTGCCTAAAAGAGTATTTCATAACACTCTGGATTACTAAAAAAACAACCTCCTTCAAGAAGAGCATCAACATACCCATAACTTTGAATGCAAAGCTGATCTTACTGAAAACTGCCCTTACTTAACAAGGACTTTAGCAGACGAGAGCACTGTAACTTAGGGATAAGAAACATGAACTAAACTTGTTGAGGAAGATAAATACCTGTACAAACAGCTGCTTCAGAAGCATCTGTTATGCACATGTAAGAAACCAGCTTTATTTCAGAGATGGCATTATGTGCTTTACAAGGCTACATGTCCAAATTGGCTCTATTCTAACGTTTTATGGACCAAATAAAATTTGTCATTCACTCTTACACCACCATAAACTGACGACAGAAACACAGCTCTGATAACCAGCCACTTATAAATTGCTCTTTCATATCTTGGCCTCACCTGTTTTCTTATAGCCATGGATGACAGAAAACACAGGTGTATCCTCTGTGTGGGAGCAGGAACTGTTAGATTTATAGCCATTATTAAACCAAATGAGAAGCCAGTGAATGGACCAAGGGAATCTGACGTGTCATTATATCAACCATACTGCATTTATCTCCTGTGGTTAGGATACAGATAAAACTTGAAATTACTACAGCTACACAGTTCTTCAAGAAGAAATAGGGCAAGAGAAGCCACAACAGAGCAGAAGCCAAGCACAAGCTCATTGATGACACCAGTAACCCTTCAACCTGTATTGTCATGATCTGGTGTCAGCCCACCAAATTACTCAGGAGCACTTGCTAAATAAATGTGAATCGCTTTGTTGCAGCAGCCTTTTTCACTTTACACCTAGGTGTGACAGCTGCACCAGCATGCAACAGCCCCCAGAGCTTGCCCACCCAGGACACATACGCTTCCTTTCACTTACAGAAGATATGGTTTGCTCTCTATGCCTAGACTGTCACAAGCTCACAGTGATGCAGCCACAGCCATACACACAGGCACCAGCAGCCTTCAACCCATAGAAGTCACCACCATAAGAAGCATAGTGAGGTGGCCCTGTGATTCCCCTTCCTATCGCACCAGAGCCCTGCACAGGAACTCTGTGTGAAATTCACATACAAAAAGTAAGCTGTACCTCTCTAGTAGAGTGAGATATGTCTCTATATATCTATATAAATAAACCATAAATATCAAAAGGGTTGCAGTCTGGTGCAAAACTCCTGATGCCCAAGTCCAGGCTGGTTTGCTATATTGCAGAAGGGCTGCACTCTGAGAAAGACAAGCCTCTCAATGGTAAACAAGTGTTCATTTCCATGCCAACCAAAGCCTACATTGGCCTCCAGGACAAGCAGCAGGATCATCACTGCTCACAGCACTCTGGGATGGTGCAAAGTACCACATTTCTTCCTGAACTGAATGTAGTTCTAGTTCTTCTCTTTTCAACTCTTCCACCTCTCAGCATCTCTCTAAGCTGAAAAATAAAAATCTCAGTTTGACAGAACTACAAGGACACAAACATGTTATTCACAATCCAGAAAACCCATTTTCTGAATTAGAAGTACCCAAAGGCTGAATTCTCCAAGGCAACTTGCTCAGAGTACTTGATGTGGCCAAGAATAAAGCTGATAGGGCAGAAAAACCCCTTGGATTTAAGCAATCAGTTGCTGAGCCACTGAACTGAACACAGCTGAGGATGGGACTTAGGAATATGACTGGACACATCTTGATGTCATCTGTGCTTCAGCAGCATCACCCTCCTCACCTGTGTGTGCACAGCACAGCTGCCAAGGCCAATGCAGCCCTTCCATGACCACCACAGACCAAGAGCCATTTCTCTGGCAGGATTATCTGCAGTTCATTCCCTTTGTCTATCCAGTTTGCTGCAGCAATAAAAATAACTCCACTTCAATAAAGCAAGACCTATGCAGAAAGGCTAAATTAAGTTTGGACAACAGCAGAGATTAAATATCATATTCAAATATTCACAAGATTACTGTGCACAACAAAGAATACACGCAGTGGACATGAGAAACAGGTCATTAAAGCATTAAAAATCTAAATAGTATTGGAGGAACTTTCTATCAGTAAGGACAATGAATCAAAAGATAAGCAGCCGTAGCACCACTCTATGCACTGCATCTAAGAACTCCAACGAAGGGACTAGGGAACAAGCTCTAACTTCTGGCTAACTGACTTCCTTAACCCAGACAAATATTTTTATTTGCAATTTTGGCAACTCCCAACACAGCTGCTTCCCCCCTCCATTGCTGTGGCTTCCAATTTAATACATCATCATTTTGTGCTGTTACGTTCCCTCTGAGCTAATATCCTGTTTTCAGGGGCAGCACAGAGCATGTCTGCTTGATGGCAACCTCCCACTTTGCAAGACGTGCAATGCACCACTTCATGCACACCGCGGGAAGTTTTAATTCCAAAACAATCCCATTAACATCTTCTAGGCACTAGCTGGCTTGTTTGGTGAGAAAAAGCAGCTACGATAGCGTCACAAAAACACTATATATGCCATTTCTTCAAGCAGCAGGGTGCTGTTAGATAAAGTCTTGTCTCCCTTGCACTGCCTGTCTGGAGGCACCTCCATGTCAGCGTTACCCCAGCAGGCAGCAGAAAGGCCACACCTGTACAACATGCAGCTCCACACTGGGAGAGCACAGATGCACTTTGGATGGTGGGGAAGAACCACCACTTTGTTTCCCAGGACCACCAGAGCCCCTGCAAGATCTCCATCAGGGATCCCAGCTATGGTCACGTTCAGAGGTGCCCTTTGTCCCCGTTCCTGCAGTTCTGCTCCTTACATAAGGCACATCCCAAGCCAGACAGAGAAGCCCTTTAACACACTGGCATCCTATCCAACCCTTTTCCCGCTGAAGAGTTTAATGAGGGCTGTTTTCAAGAAAGGTTAGGAGGAAAACAATTACCTTTTTCATTTGTATGAACTCAGAAAATAATTGAGCAGACTACAGTGGGGTGGGCAGGAAGGAAAGAAAATGCGTGGCCTTTTTCCTCCACTTGCATGTAACTCTGAGCCTCAGAAATACTGGGTTAAATACTTAAGTTCAAGGGATTCACAGTATCTGAATGGGAAAAACATGAAAACAAAGTGCAAGAATAAAAACATCCACAAACCTTCAGCTCTTCTTGGCTGTTTAGGGGATTTATTTGTGTTTTGCCACTCCTGTCCCCAAATCAAAAAGAAACCGCAAAAAGCTGAAACACCTTGCTCATTGACAAAATTTCTCTTTCGTGAAATGTCTCACATTGAACCAGGCAGACCAGTATGAAAAACATTCTTGTAGGGAGTTTGGAATTATGGTTTGCTCAATGAAGAACAGCTCGATTTGCCTTCTACACATCAAGGCTTGGCACAGCTCACATGCCTCACTAGCAGCACTACAAACCCAGCTACACAACCACAAACAAACTCATACTGGTGGCTCAGTTGCTCTGCAGACATGATTGCATCGTAGAATTTTATGTTCTTTATAATCCCTGTGCAATTACAGCTTCTCCCATTCTTGCCAGAACCAGCCTTTTCCCCAACAGCCCTCTGTGAAAGGTTACAGCTATTAAGCCAAGGCTCATTACTGCTCATTTTGATTGCAACAGTGTTTAGGAAACAGCTGAGAATGGGTCTGCCTTGTACCACACACAGCAAGAATATTTGTATAGATAAATAGGTGTTATAGAGAGCTGATGTTTTTGTGAAAAATGAGCAGTTAAAGCATATCACAAACAGATTTTCTAGCAACTCCAGGACTCTTTTGTAGTGGAGTAAAAACACTGCTTTGCCTGAAGCTATACACACTTATTTTCATTTGGTGGGAACTTGAGTAGCAAGAAAAGAAAAAAAAAAAATCAGATTCTGAAAATGAAAGTATTACTGAAAGACAGTGGAAGGTCTCTGACTCAGTGAGTCTACTATCAGTCATCATTAAAATCAAAGGGAGAGGAAAACAAACAAAGTTCTTCATTTATATGGTGTAAATACACAGTTTCTCTAGACAGCAACTACTGCTTTAAATACTTTTACTCCTGATGAAAGCAGCAGATCATTCTATTATTCTAAACAACTTGGGTGAGAGATGTGGTGGATAGTCAACATTTTATACCAGAAATGTTTTGTGTGTTATAAAGTATCTCTCAATGTCTAAAATAGAAGTAAAACGAAGTGCACAATTCCATTAACATTTGTAAGAAATGCTGAAAGACAAATACCCCAGTGTGTTCAATATTTGAACATTGTTTGAAAATTGTTGTAAAAGATGGATCATAAACACGATTTTGGATGAACAGACTTTCTTCCATTTTAACATTTTTTATAAAACCCTACGTAAATGAAAAGGGCTATTCATTACCTCAAAAGGATGTATTGTCTGTGGAATTCTGTTCCATTTTCCATCTATACTGGTTTTATAATTAAAATAAGTTCTAATGCTGATTAAATTGTCCAAATACTTACCATACTATACACCCTCATTCTGCCATGCACCCCTTCAGCTCCCCCCAAAAAATCCAAAACCAAATCCAGAAGTAATTTTGGTGATTGTTTTATCCATGGTAATGTATGCAATAACATAATAGCAATACATGCTTTCTTTCGTACAATTCTTCCAGCTGCTGACACTGCATGAGGACTCCTTCACCCTCACTTCAGTGGAAGTTTCTACAGCATCCTTTGGGATAAAGTCCTTGAACACTGACTTTACACAGCATTTAAGCTTCTGTATAACTTAAAGCACTTGGGCTATCCATCCTCACTTAGAGCACTTAAGCACTTACACTAAATCATGCGCTTGGTGGCTTCACTGACCCCAGGCTTTAGTCTTTTCAGAACCCTCCAGCTTCCACAGTGCAACTGAAATACAGAACTAGTAGTTCCAGAAGTTCCAGACCAAAATTTGTTTTGCTTTTACTGTATGGTTACAGTATACAGTTATAGCCTATTTGTGCAGTACATAAAAAGCTCTGATTGGGATCAGCTGTTGGCAGGCGTCAACAACTTGCTGTTAAATGAAATAAATGTATGTGTTTCAAGTGACAGGGAGTCTCTGAAATAAGTAAACTGTAAGTACTCTTCAGAGTGAGGGCAGGACTGAGCACAATGAATGCAGTATTAGGTTCACCATTATGTACCTGAGTCTCTGCAAACAGCAAAGCCACTTTGCTTCTCCTATACTTCTCCATTATAGATTACTCCTGGGCTTGCTCTGGTTTAATGGCTCATGTCACCATGGCAACACATCCAAAGCTGCAAGATAACCCTCTCCCTGAGGTTCCCTTTAGCCAACTTGACATTTGGCATTTATTTAGAAGCCTCCTCCACACATATACCTCCATATGCTGAGCTACTTCAGGTGCTCCAACCAGCAAGGCTCTGTATTTTACCCTCTGCAGGTCCCAAGGTAATAGACTACATGATTTACTTTGGCATTGAGCACTGTACACAATCTGAGCTGTGTGTCAACTATTTGACAGTTTTCACAACAAACCCACCAGTCATTGGCAGGTTTGCTGGCTGATTTCATTACTTCTGGTCCCATTCATTTAATCATCAAACAAAATAGTCCTTAATTAAAAGGGAAAAAAAAAAAGGCTCTGAATTCCCAGGCACAAACCTTTGGTATATTGACCTTTATTGTCTAAGTCTGGAAGTATAATTACAGCCCTAAACAATAACTTACTTCATTAGTTTCAGTGCTACTTCTTCCTGTAGATGAGCAAAGGCAACATCTCTGTTTATTAACTTAGAAACGCTGTACACAAAAGAGCAAGATGTTTCTCTTTCAGAGCCATGAAGTTTTTGTGTATACAGAAGAATAAGCTAACTAGGACACAACAGAGCATTGGCTGAAGAGAAAACTGAACCAGAAACCACGGAGGCAGGATCAAGCTGTCTTCAGAGAGTCCCAGAGGAACAGAAGACACTGAGCGCACAGCTACACCATCACTTAACAGCCTGCTGTCAAGACTGGATTTACCCATATTGTAAGTCCCTGGCTGATGATGAGAGGATGCTTCACCCCAAGATCTCTGGAAGAAGGTATTAGTAATGTTCAGCATTTTAGCCACAGGTCCAAACTAATGATGGGATCTAGGCAGCTTTGACATGGGAAAGATAAAGAAAGCCACTGACAGCCCATCAGCAGACTGGAGAAGATGGCTCCACCTAAGCACACTTCAGATGCTTTGATTCAGATACAAAGCCAAGCTCTGGCGTGCCACAGTGAGGCCTGATGTGCTAGACCCTGCAAAATCAATCAGAGCTAAGAGAGGTGCAAGAACTACCATAAAAAGGCAACAGTTTCCTAGATCATAATGATGAAACATCAACAGCTGAGATCGGGGCCCAGCAGAGGGAAGGAAAAGGCAAGGAGGAATTTGAGATGAGGTAACTTCACACACTGGAAATGTCCCAAATGAAACACACAGAAAACTAAGGAGAGCAAAAAGTAAGCTACTCCAATAAAAGCGTAAGTCCTTGTGCATTCCCAGAACAGCATCACCAAGCAGCTGAGATTGGCTGGGGCCTCTGAAAATTTGTCCTGCTCAACCCCAATGCACAAGCAGGGTTGCATGTGCTCATAGCAGCAGCTCTTAGTCCAGAAAACAACTAAAAGAATCCTTTGGTTCACTTTAATTAGAAATGCAATTAAAAAACCCACAGTCCTGCATGTTAATTGGTCAGGTCAGTGGATTTTAGTTCTTTCCCACAAGAAAACACCAATTTTCACTTTCATTACAAATCATATGACAATCCCTGGCTTTGCACAGCCCACAGCTAAACTCATCATCATACTTCATCTCAAACTTGGCTCTACATTCCTCTGGGGTACCCTAAAAGCATTTTCTGCTACACAGAAGACAATGAGCAAGTGAGTCAACATACACTGGGTGTGAACTTGTGCTGCTCTTGACTGCCTATTCATTTCTCTAAGTGTAAGTCAGGAACAATCCCACTGCTGTCAACTGAATTACATCAAAGAAAGAAAGCACGCACAGCCTTCTAAATGAAAGAGGCAGTATCATAGCTTGTATAAAACACATCATGTCATTAAAGATTGAGCAAAACATGGGTGTTTCATGTCCTATTTACTAAATCATACTTGCTGTCCTACTACAAGAACACCACAATAAAGGGATATAAGTCTCCCATACAAATGCAAACCTACCTGTTTTCTGAAGTACTGCTAAAACTTACATATACCCCTTACATTAAAGAGATCAGGAGAAAAAGAAACTGAAAGAAAATAGAAAAAAATGGAAAAGGATACAAGACCAAGTCTAAGAGGCATGGCAGATAATGAAATAAAAAGGACAAAGGATTGTGATTTTTAGAAATCCAGGGGGAAGCCCTCAATAAAGCATCTGCTTTAGCAGAAAAGCCTCCAGCAAAGAAATGACCAGCAAAGCCCCCCTTTGCCAAGTGCCCCACACAAACTGGGAAAGCAGGGATGGGACTCACATTACTGCTGAGAAACTCAGCTCCTCACACAGGTACCCTCTATGTTTTCTTGGCTCTGAGACTGAGCATCAGCTGGAGTGGTCCCCTGGCTGCTGAAACTTTCCCTGCTCTCCTGTCTGGAAAGTGTCTCAAATCCTTTCTTGCTTTGCATGAGAAGAGAAGAGAGACACCTTGGTGACTTGAAGGGTAGAAACAAAAGGTATGACTCAGTATTATTAAACTGGAATGACAGCTGCCTAAAGGCCAGAAACTGTGTAGATAAAACCACCCATCTGGGTGAGCCTTTGTGCCATCACTTCCATAATGGTTTTCTGCTTTTGAAAGGAGCTTTGTAGAATGCAAATACTCAAGGCCTTTGATGTTTCCTCATGAGCTAAATGACAGCCCGGGAAGTACTGGCACAAATTTTTCACCTACAGTAGCACAAAACCTCTTTACGTCCTCTGCTAATTCTCAAGTTTCTAAAGAAACTGCTTTTACTGCCTGGTCCACACCTGCACACACAGACATCTCCTGGACTGATCCTGTACACTCCACCTGGAGAGCTCATTCCTCTGCCACATCGAGAAAATTTAAAATCAGCGTGGGGAGCAGAGCAGAATTCTACAGCTCAAATCATTCTAAAGTCAAACAAGGAATCAGTGTGTTTCCAAAGATGGGGATAACAGCGCGCAGTGCAATTTCGCAAGGAAAAACAAAGTTGCACAGATGAGTGTGTATACACCCCAAGCATGTTCCACCCAAATCTTCAAGTGTTTCAGCTGCAACTGGAAAGGAACTTCTCAGTTTTCTTTTATGTGATGTGTTGCTAAACAGCTGTAAACTCCCTTTTCTTGTGGCTTTTTCTCTAGAGAGATGCAATCTGGGTTACACAAGAGAGATGTTTTTTAGCATCATACCTCCTTATGCCCTCAGTGCACCATGTGGATGATACTTGGGATGTAAACATTACCATGCTGGAAAGACCAAAGCTTCCTACAGTCTTGTACCCCATCCTCAGATACAGTGGACTCTAGACACTGTAATGGATCATCTCCATTTTAAATATTTTCTTGCACAGTTTGTTCCATTCACTCAGCAGTTTACTGACCACGAGGCTTATCTTCTTAGGATAGGAGCTGAGTCCACAAACATCTCTTCTGTGCAACCAGAAGCCAAGAGAAGAAGGATGTTTAAGCAGATAGACAACAAACAGCAATATTCGTATCTCATGCTTCTGCCACAGCCTAGGAAAAAGCTCTTATGGAAGAGAATAACTTTAATCATACACACAGTCCTCAAGAATCTACACTTGAAAATTAAGACTGTATTTCATTATTTTTCTGGAAGGAAGAAGCTTATAATTTCATAAAGTGATGGGAAATAGAAGCATTCCAAGACAACTTGAGCTTATAGAAAAATACTGTTCTTTTTAGTATATATAAAGGAAATTTTAGCTCGAATTAGATTTTATAGTTTAAATGGTGGTCTTGATTTGTGTTCATGAAGAATTTTATTGATAATCTGAGAAATGTAAACTAGAAATTTGTTTTGAAGGGAAAGCTAAAATTTGCAACTTAGATTTTTTGGAGAACAATGCAGAAAACAAACACCTTTAAATTCACACATAAGAACTGTAAAAAAGAAGCTAAATTTGATATCATGTTCATGTCCCCTTTACTAACTCCAATACCTCAGCCCAATGGTAATTTGCAAAATAGTTCATGGAAGATAATATAGATAGAAAGGCACAGCAATTCAGAACAGAAATGTCACCTTGCTAATAACTATTGTTTCTCTATCAAATAGGTTCATTAGTGAGGATGATTCACAGCAAACATCACTGCAGTCTACCCAGCAGTATTTAGCTGAAATAATGCTGCAACTGTCAGGAATAACATGTCATAACCAGATGCTTTCCTGCAACAAAATGTCAGTCCAAAGCTATTGCTGTGAAGGCTACAGCTGTGTCCAATAAAGACCAAAACACTCTTCCTGTCCCCCATGAATGTTTCAAAGCAATAGTGGCACCTTGTCAAGAGGGCAGAAGTCACACCTGCTCTCGAATCTGCCAACGATGATTTGTTGTCACTGTAGCACAAAAAATTTGCCAACATCTTATTTTTAAAAAAGGCCATTTCAGCTCATGCTTTTCTGAATATATTTCTTAAAAATACACGAAAGCATTTGTTCACTGAAAACTAACAAGTGCCACAGTGTCTCTAAGGATCAGTATCCAGAAACCACAGGAAAAACCTAAAGGCATTCCCATTTCCAAGATGAGAGGACCAGATGTGCTCATCCTAGAGAAGCCAGGTTAACTAACATTTAAAACATAACCAATAACCACTAAACACACAAATGTAATGGGAGGAAACTCCAACTATTGCTAGATCTGACCTGTACAAGCTGTATTTCAGATTCCAAATGACTCCTGAGGTTAAGTTCTCCATGTCTTTTGTCAACTGTTACCACCTATGGGAAAGTAGGTATACTCATCTTCCTAATTAAGTATCTAATCACCTTACTATAGGTACTAACCAGGGCATCTGTTTGCAAGTGCCAACACACACATTCACTGTTCCTTCACTAGGAAATCCACCCTTTGCCCTGTGAGTACATTGCATGTTTCTGGCTTTCTGCTTGCAGATCGTGCAGCTTTCTTGATCCAGTCCAGAAATGAGATCTACAAAGTTGAAGGGGAGAAAACACTCCAAAACTGAGTCTATCATGTGTGAAACATTAACTGTCACAGCACTGCCCTGCCTTTCTC
This sequence comes from Sialia sialis, assembly GCA_009812075.1. Lineage (NCBI taxonomy): Eukaryota > Metazoa > Chordata > Aves > Passeriformes > Turdidae > Sialia > Sialia sialis. Next base: position 4,756,392 of record VRYO01002326.1, read on the forward strand.
CTTTGGCACTCCTAAGAACCTGCCTATCAGAATGCCTTCCAAGCCCAACTTCTATCATCATAGACTCATCTCTCACTCTCCTGCCTGTGGTTAACTGTTTTTTGAAAGACTGAGAGATTCCTAAGTCTTGGGAAAACAGTTCAAACAGACCGAGACTGGTTTCAAATACACACAACTTGCAGCACAGGACTTCCAATCACATTAGTGGAAAATTACTGTTTTAAATGACTCCTCTCTAACACCTCTACCCTCCTGTGCTTTTACTTGGATCCCATTTAATTTGCTCACTCTCTCCAATCATTCAGACCTCCTTCACTAACACCAGGATGGGCAGTGCCAGACTCCTCTTGCACTCTCAGTGTAACTCTCCTCAGCCTTATTTACTAGATAATTATCAGGCCTGCTACTGCTTATGTGCTCCCAGATACTTACATGACATCAACCTGTGTGTTAGCCATGTCAGAAACAAAATGCTTTTTGGCTACAGTAATACTGAATTACATGGACCTGGCTTTAGCTCAACAATGATAACCACCACAGGCAAATGTTCACTCTCTTCTGCTCTCATGCACTGTTGCTGACTTTATGATGTGGCTCAAAAGCTTTAATTCAACGTGATCAGAAGACATGTTACCTTTGGGGCTTTGTTGGTGCCTTTTGGAACTGTAACCTGTCTGCACTTAAGAATCATGATAGCAACACTGCCAAACAGACACTTTCTTCTTCTTAAGAAAAAATAAATTTGGGCAAAGGGGAAAAAAAAAGAAAGAAAAAGGCAGTAAAAATAGATCTGGCTGGAGACCAGAGACCAGAAAACTGCCTTACAGGAAATTGTCCTCATCAGTTACTAGATAGAAAAATTTTTCCCACGTATTGCATGCATCAGGCAGGGACAGGATGGCTTTACACTCACTCCAAAAAGCATGCTATCACAGCACAATCTAACTTGAAATCTCATATGACTGGGAACAGAGAGGCTGTCTCTTTCAGGTCCATACCAGCAAAGCGTGAAGGATTCCAGAAGATGCTTTGTCCACTTTGTTAATTTGCATTTGAAAGTTTCAGTTACTGAGTTTTAAAATAAAACCATTAAAATGTTTCAGTGAACTGAAGACATCAAAACGAAGTCAATAAAACAGCAACAGAAACACCATGAAACAGAGGTGCAGAGCCCCTGACTTCAATGGCTCCACTCATATAAGAGAGTATTATTCGTAACACCTCATTCATTCAGGCCTTTACATGCTCTTTCCTTGCAGAGGTATTACATCTATTTTCACCACTCTAATCTATTGTAGCACTCTAATTGAGCTTAAAAGCATATTACTTAACCAGGTCCACAGCTACAGGCAAAGCCTTTTAATACAAAAATTTCCTAACCTGCCAATATGAGTGCTTTCGTCACAGAGTGAGGAAATGTCTGCACTAATGTGGCTGCTCTTGCAGGGTGTTGTTGTTGATCTAAGCCATGAACAAACAGCTAAATCTCCTCCCAAACAGCTTTTGTGATGTGCAATGATAATGACAATTTGGTTTTATCATCTGGCTAGGACTTCAAGCAGCTTTTACTAGTTACTCCTCAGTGCTCTGCAGGCAGTAAACCATAGACTTCTCTCAAATAATGCCAACTCTTCTCTGGAAGCTTTTGTTTATGAAACCAGTTTTCCCAACAGCAACACTACTAATGCACATCCAAGGACAGCAGACTTGCTGCATGGTTCTGCAGCATGCTAAATCTATTGTTACATTGCTTGAGGTCACCCAGGAAATCAACAGCAGAACTGGGCTTGAAGCACAGCCTGCCTGAAACCCACTCACCCCTTCTGCTGGCCAGGGGACCAAGAGTCACAATGCTCAAAGCCAGTCATGATCACAGATACACGTACACATGCACAGCAAACTTAGAATCAATCCTGATACCACACTAACAAAGAACAAGAAAACCTGGGATTTTTTTTTTACTACTTGCTGAGCTTCCATGACCTCATTGAGCCAATTTTTCAGGCTGGCTCTAAACTGTCATTTCTAGAAAAGCCATCCACCAGCTTTTCTAGGAACTCAGTAACTCTCCACCTTGTTCTGGACTTGTTAAGGACCATATTCTGATCCCCACACACACACTAACTAGCACCTTCTTCCCCTAGCACTCCCACTGCTGTCCTGCTATCTGACACTGCAGCAGTTTGGCTTTCATGCAGCCAGCACAACAGTGAGGGAGCTGCAGCAGTACTGAATTACACAAATTTGCTGGGCTGCTGACATGGCTGTGAAGGCCAAAATCTAGACCATAAGCAAGGACTGGTCTGGGAAAGAAGCTATACGAAACTGCAAATTTAAACATGTAACTCATAAAACATCTGCCTAGGAGGTGTAGGTGAGTTGGTCAGACTTCCTACCTGAATGTAATGGTATGCAGCAGTGCTGTCACCTCCTGGTGCTCACTCTCAGAATTTCCTAATAGTCAAAAAATACAGTAATTCAGACGTTAGGCTTTGAACATTTTTATGCCTAGTTTAGACCTTTCCTAACACACTCATGAAACAACTGCTCCTATAGCACTCTAACAAGTATCTTGTTCCACTTGTTATTTTAAAAGAAAAACATTTTAAGTATCCTGTACCATGCAGAACTGTGTATTTCCCAAGCATTTGTCACAAAATCAGTACTGAAAGCTCAGGAAAAATACTCAGGTCACACTCATGATAACAGAAATCAATCTTCCAAAAGCCAGCAAACAGAAGGCAGCATCTGGAAGTTATGTTTACTCAAAGAAAAATTGAAGTTTGAGATGATTAAGACATTGCCTCTCCCTTTATTCACCTGTAGCTCTGAATATCTGAAAACAATGGTGTTCACACTCCATACTCTTACAAAATGTGGGGCTGAATAGTGCCTCCCTCTACTGAAGAGCTTTAAAAACAATTTTATACCCTGCTGATCAAGAGGTAGGTGAGGGGCTCCTCCAGACCCCCACAAGGCTCATGTCTGCTAGACTCCCCCTCACCTTGGAGACAAGTTATCTCCTGTATCATACACAGCCACGGAGTACTGCAAAGTATGAAAACTGTAAAAAAAGATGATCATGACAGAACCCTGAAGTTTTTTACCTAGTCTTTATAACGCTTTAAGTTTCAGCTTTCATATTTCCCAGATTATGTACTGCATTAGTATATAATTCTGAATTTCATGTGAAGTGTTAGCAAGTTCTCCTCACAGTTAGACAAAACAAGCCTTTTTCAGACCAAGAACCCTCACAGCTCCAGGCCCAAGAAGTAGAAACAACAGCAAATTGAGGAGAGCAAACTGCGAGGATGGGACTTCATAAATGAAACTGTAATTGGGCAATTAAACCCAATATGTAAATGGACTAAAACTTATAAAAATGTAAAAAATATGTGACCCATCATCCACCTTGGGTGTAGCCTTGGCCAGGCTCTTGTACTGCCCAAGGTGTATCCTTTGAAGACCTTTTAGTAAATATCTACTTTATTACTTTAGCACTGCCCAGCTGCTGTTTTAGGTAGCATCTCAAGGCATCATTTATGTGCAGACCATAGTGCACTAACTTCATCACACCAAATCACTATGAATTGAAACTAGCACATAAGGCACAGCCAGTCATTGTCAGCCCTGCTCTCCTTGTCAAGGACAACACCAAAATACATCACCTCTGCAATCACATCTCCAGGGAGCTCTGGCACTGCCCCGGCCCTGTCCCGCGGCATGGCTCATTTACCTGGCTCTGAGCACTGACCTTTTGGTCGTTTTTATTTCCTAGCTGCTGCACTCCCTGCAGCTCACACCATCCCTATCTAACCTCATCATGGCAAACAGTCACAGCCTGTTCTCTGCACTCAGGCAATAATTTCATCTGCACCGCTTCATTTGGCCTAACTTCCCTAGATTTTGTTATTCCTGCCTGAATAAGCTATTTCTACATCTCTACATTACTTTTCTTTCCAGGTTCTTATGTCTATGAAATGTCTTTTCCACTCCATCTCCTTCAGCACTAGGAAGCATACAAAGACCTCAGCAGCTAACCTGTTATGGATAAAAACATCCCTGGCTATTTGCTAATTTGTTTCAAAGCAGAACACTTCAAGGATCTCTCTCTTCTGCCCTGAGGAGCAGAAGAAAGGTCATGTCTTCTGCTGTTCTCCTGCTAATAATCCACGCAGTCTTCCTCTTCAATTTGCAATCACCACTCAGAAATTCTGCGGTTTAAAAGCATGACCTAGCACAACGCAGCACAACCATATTACAGAAGACCAAGAGGAAACCCATAATCAGAGGGGCTCTGAGGAGAGACACAATGCCCAAAAAAATACACAGGCTGCGTGTCTCTGAAATACAAGACGTGCATGGGGGCAAGAGCAGAGCCCAACAACTCACCAATACATCCTGATCCACTGCTCACTGGTGGAGAAGAGGGTCTGCAGCAATACTTGTTCATCAAGGGGAAATCAGAAAATATCTCCAGGAGGGCAAGATTTAAACAGGAGAATTAAAGACAGCTTTAAGTCAACGTGATGAATGCAAAGACTCTAACGGCATATGTACTGAGACACACCGAATTCACCTAAAACTTCAAAACTAAGTAGCATACTTACAGAGGAAATCAATCAGAGCTGAAGAAAATAGCCTTTCTAGAAAACATAAGCACTGACATTTTACAGGCTGTTTCTCAGGATTTCACGGCTAAGATATTTTGTTCAGTATGCCTGGAAAACAGACACAGAACAATGTGACTAGACCAGATCTCAAACCCTTTCGTTAACACAGCATCATTTTTGCTTATCCCCTGCTCCAAAGAGTCTACTTTCAGACTCACAGGGTGGCTAACAGCCTTCTGAGATCTGCTGCCCTTGTGAAAGTTGGTATAAAAACACTCTGTGGGCTCACATCCCCCTTCATTATGTCTGCACCTGCAAATGCAAAACTCAGACTTTCACTCTATTTCTTTCTGATTCTACACGTGCCATTACTGAACTTATGCCTGAATGCCAACTTCCCACTGCTGCATATAGCTAATTACAGAGCAAATACTGCATCCTGACGGAGACAGACACAGTCTGATAGAGGCACGGCAGTGTCTACTCTGCACTGAGAAGGAGACACAAATCATCCCCTTAATCTCACAGCAAGGGCTCAGCCCGCACTGATCGGGCTGCAGGGCTGGGTCATGTTTCCCACTGCCATGCCCTGCTATGGCTACAAAGGGCTCTGTGCAAGAGGGAAACCACAGAATTTGGGGGACAGGCCAGCAATATTTCCAGGCATTTAAAGTTATCATAGGCTTTCCTTCTCAAAGACTCTAAACTGATGTTTAATACAGAAAAATACTCCACTGCTTTTTCTAAAACTTCTGGTCCAAGTCTCAGTCATTCCACTTAATCTAAACGTCCTTCTCTATTTTCCTCCCCCTTTGCAAGAGCAAGTTTTATCCACAGTCATGCACTTTAAAAATGCCCTGAAACCACAAATCACAGTTGCTGTGTCCAGACACATGATTCATAACCACAATAAACTTGTTTGAGGCTTGCCTACTCTCTTCTGCATCAACACTAACTCTAAAGAAAAGGTGCAGATTGCTTCCCCTGCAAATACACGCTGTAACCTTGCAGAGACCTGGGTAACCTTCAGCCTCAGCTTCATTCCTTTAGCTGCCTAAAGAGATTACAGTTTAAAAAAGACTACGTCAACTACATCAGTGGCCAGCATGCATGATCCATCCTATGAATACTGCTCCCAAAGGGGAGTGCTTGCATCTTCAAAACTCTTCTCACTGAGAAATACAGGAAAAACAAGAGCCTTCTGCCAGTCAGGTCTTTCCAGAGCCATGAGGACTCATAGAGGAACAGTGGGTGAAATCAGCATAAAGGAAACCAACATCCTGCTCCTGGCTTCTAGCTAAAAAATATCAGACTTTGACCCAACTTCAAAAGAAATTACCCGCCACACTGCTTGTACAGGTAATCTGCAGAGTCTAAATGGCACATTCTCCATGAAAGCCACAGATGTCCTCTATTATTGTCACCTTAAAATGAAGGGATAGGACCACAATATGCTAGAGATTATTTATTGCTCCAGTTTACATCAGCCTCAAGGCGTGAGATTTAGAGAAGCAAGAATTCTGCCGCAGCTCAAAGTATTCATGGGTTCCTCCATTACAAGGCCATAAATAACATTTTAATCCAATAGAAAGTTGCTACAAAGTTTACTTTGATTTTTTTTAACCTATCACCTCCACTTAATTTTGTTGCATTGCATATACTTTTATCCAATAAGTTATTACCACACATACACACGTGCTTCTGTTATAACACTCAAGCTCCTAGTCTATGCAATTATATTACTACACTATATAATTCTTTACCATCTTATCTAATACAGTCTCTTACTTAAGGCATATTTTTACTTACAACTATAGAAACATAAGCCTGTAATTTTTCTGCTTCATGTTTGTATAATTCTATTTTTACATCAATCCAAGCTTCTTCTAAGGCTGCAAATCAAATCCTTCAGTATCTGTGGAAGTTTCTACCTTTCTGTTTCCCACAGTCCTCCAAGTCAGAATCCTCTCCTGGTATGGCTCAGCTGAATAGGAACCTTCTTGCCCCAGCAAACAGGCTGCAAGTCCCACCCATCCTTACACCTGCTGCCTTCATTGCAACAGCAGGATACAGAACACTTTGACTCTGGAGGTCCTGGAGTCCCTACCATCAGCAGGGAGCTGGGTCTGGGCATCTCCTATTTCTCTTTTTTCTGCTCCCTGGCCTTTCCAGCCAGGAGTAACACAAGCACTCAAGAGTTTGAGTTCATCCATCAGGTCCTAGGATGGAACTGGGTAGGATAACTGGCAAGCTACTTCAATCTGCACATTTGATCTTATCTCCCAGAATGCAAGGGTTTGCATCAGTACAGCAGCCAAGAAAACAGAGCCGCTTCAGCTGACATGCAGCAGAACACACTTTCCTAACCTCTCTTCCTTCAAATGACTGCAGTAGCCCCAAAGAACACAGTGAAAGTAAGATTTTCCCACAGGCGTGAATAGATTACAGCATTTCTCTGAACTGCAAATTATTCTGTTCTTAGTTAATGATTAGCAGTGCTGTAGGGACAGACCAAACACTTCAAATTCAGCTCTAGATTTTGTTCTGAAATGCCCTTTATGTGTTAGATCCTCTCTCCAGTACTGCACTTATGAAAATAGAATCACTTTTGTCCATCCACTGACACACCAGAAAACCATTTTAAACAAAGGGAGGGAATTGCCAATGACAAGCAGAAACAAAAAAGCCAAGTTCTTTCACTACTTTTGTGAGACTTGCTTCTTCCATCTCACATGAACAGATGAACACTGAAAGCAACCTCCCATCTTGTTCTGTCAGCACATGGACACCTTATAAATCCCAAGATGTAGAAGACACACAGAAGACTTTTTTCTACTTCTTTTAGTTTTATAATTACAGGAGATAGTTACAAAGCTCATGCTACTTCCCACTCTGCCCTTGAAGAAATTAAAGGCAAATAATGTTTACAAACACAAAAGATACTGGGGAAAACACACTTGCTACATTTGTGTAAATGCAGGACATCTTTCAGGCATCTGGCTGGCACAGAATCTGGTGATATTCTTTCCAGAATGGTTTGGTTTTAGCAATTAGTTTTCTCAAATGGTTTATTTACATAGGACTCTGAGGCACCTGACAGCAGGCAAAAAGCAGCAGCATCAGCAGGTGCTGCACTGATCTCAGGTCTCAGTGCTGATTATCAGAAGCAGAGATGCTGGTCCCAAGAAATACTTCATTGCCTGCTCACAGCCCCCAAACTCTTCTCCCAGTTCCAGCACCTCCTTCTCTGCTGTGCACAAAAGGCACCTTTTTTTTCATTCCCAGAAAGGGCCTGCCATGGAATGGCAGCCTGGGCCTTCTGCTGCCCATACAGCATGCAACAGGGCTGCCCAGGAGCAGCCATGCCAGACCCTGCTGGCATCATTTCTAATGGAATCAGGAAGGCTAAATTTGACACAGCGGATAGGTAATGCCACAGAAAGCAAGCAGAAATCATGGAGTCATGCTGGTGTGTGGTGTCTTACCAAACTTTAGCACTGAACCAAAGATGAGGTTCCTCAAAGCTGAGTTCTTGCACCACTACCGTACCTGACTGCTCTAAACTTAGTCATCATTACATTCCCAAACAATGTGACCAGCCTGACCAAAAAGAAAGCAAACTCTCCACCATCTGCTCACTATTACCGCCAAGGCACAAGACCAGTAAATGAGAAAGGCATAAAGGCTTTCCTGTTGCTATGCTACAGATGATGTTCAGCACCTTCATGGTGTATTTCTGAGACTCAAGACCCTGGTTTTGCTGGCTGTGACTGATGTGGGTGCAAGTCTATTGAAATCAATGGGCCTAAGCAATTTCAGACATAAAAAAGCATCTGGCCCTGTTGCTTCAAGCCTTCTAGCACAAATACAACATGCACAATTGCATTCTGACACGAAGGGTTTGAGTACAGCAATCCTTAGCTTCACTTCTTGCTTATTGTGAAAATTCATAGCTGTCAATACAAAACACTGTAGAATCAGTCAGAATTGTATTTAAAAGTCCAAGTTTTCTAGCTCAGCTTCCATGGTCCACATATGAAACTTGCCTTTGAATTTGCCTGAAAAAAAGCATCAGCTTTTCATCCAAAGCAACAGTTTCTCAGTTGCTGGGTTGGAGCCCACATTTTCTCCTTCTGAGCACAGTGTAAATTGACTCAGAGGCATGCACCCCTGCTCTAATCAAAAGCAAAATACAATTTTATACACTTATCTGCCCATACTGTTATTGTTTGCACTGTGAAGCTATTTCTCAGTTATTAGATGAGGATAAGCTGCTAATTAAGATGTACAGCAGAAAAAGTGGAAGAAACAAAAAAGCACTGCATGAGGCTCAGGAGATTGGAATCTGATCCCAACTGGGTCACAGGCTTGCCTAACTTACTGCCTGCAGACAACATTAATATCTTAACATTCTTCATTATCTCAGATGCAAATTGGAAACACTCTCCTAATGGAGACACTTTGTACTTCAGGACTGGATCTCCAAGAGTGCTCCTTCTTCACTGCCTCAGCTATGGAACAAAATACCTGCACAAAAGAGTAACATGGCATTTTTCTGGCTTTTAAACTTGGTGCCCTCATCACAAGGTGAGCAAAGGCACGGAGCTGTACACTGCACACTGCTGGAGAACAGAGGCTTCCCTCCAACCACGGTCTTGGATGAGTTCACACTCATTTGTGACTCCTGCACCTTTACCTCCCATCCCACCTCCACAGCAAGAATTTTTGTACAAGCACTATTCCCCAACTGATGTTTTTCTAAACCAGGTCCAAAAGCCTTTCTCAAATGTAAGCATTCAACCACACAGAGCCTCACCACCCACCTGGCTCCTAACCCCGTTATACATATTTCCATAACCTTTTCTATAGAAAGATTATTTCGTTCAGCAGGTACCTCAAGGAAAAAAAATAACTAGCAGAAGCTTATAAACTCTGGATTACTAATGCAGCACATTGTGATGCATTGAATTTCCCCTATCTCTGAGATTCTGATTCAAATATTTACAAAGAGCAGTCTGAGGGAGACAACTCTGTCAAAAATACAGGAATCATTTGAATTCTTGCCTGCAGTTCCATACCACAACTAAATCTCTCCTAGAAAAGCACTAAAAGCTAAGGATTGAAGTTTGACCCATGTGTCAGCAGTGGGTAAATATGGACAATAGAGACATAGATGTCTAAAGAAGTATTTTTTGGTTTTTTTCATCAGAATCAAAACATTATCCAGTCCCCCAGAAGTGTAGACTTGACTTGATTTTGTCAAGATTTGAGACCCTAGTCTTAACAGGCTAGGAATTACTAACTTGACAAAGTTATTTCAGCGACACAAAAATACCCAGAGATGTAATACGGGATGTATGATTTGTGTATTCCTACAAGAGTTACGATGTTTCATTCATAGAACAAAACAACTGGATTATATATTATTTATATTTTACATATATATACACACACACTGTATTGTAATAGTAAAAGGAAAAATCAGTTTCAAACAAAACCAGTAGAGTTTCAATTAAAATTTTGAAGCCAGTAACTCCTGTCTTGCTACATTGCTCAGACAAATGAAGTTAATTCTACAGTCCACCTTTCAAAGTCTGAAAATCAAGAATTTGGTGAATGGCTTCCCATTAATACCATATGCTTCCAAGGTGAGAAGCAACACAAAAGAAGTAACTGCATTACCTTTAGATGATGAGGCATGTTTATGCCTGCAGCATTTAAAAACTGGTAGGAAAAAAACTGATTCTTCCTATGACTGTAATCTCTTTTTCCTCAGGATGTCAACCCTTTTCTCTTGCAGAGCTGGCCACACCACAAAATCTGACACTGCCTTTAGGCAGAGCTTCAGTGAGACACTTCATACAGCCCTATCAGAGAGAACAGCTTTAACCCTGGCTCTGTTATTACTGGTACCAGTAGGGAAAAAAAAAACCAAAAAACATAAAACAAAAAAACCCCCACCTACTAGTACTTTATGGAAGAAAGACTTTCGACATAGCAATTGTTAAGAGGTAACGTGTCCAGACACCTGTGAAGACATAAGAAATGGAGATAAAAATCTATGACCAGGATATGAGCTGGAGCTCTAAGCAAGAGAGGAGCTTCTATCTCTGACTGCTATACACACACTGAAATGCTCTCTCCCCACAAATAATAAAAGACTGAAGATGTAAAGGCATTACAGCCACTATTTTCTAAGGGTGTAAGTGAAGCAGATCTTGTAGATAAAGATAGTATCTCCTATGCCTGGGGGACAGGGAGAAAAAACACACACCAGAAAACCTTTCAGGAATAGAAACTTTTATCCAGGTCTTCATTCACTTGCAAACTTACCTGTTTTTCCTGCTGCATCAAATAACCTCATATAAGATGTTTTCTATCTCCAAAGAGACTTGTCTTGCTTAATTTAAGCCTTTCAGGTTAGAATTAAAGGGCATAACATTTCTAAAAAGTGTTGTAAGGGCCTACTAGCTGGTATAGCATTTTATTCCACATAAATGAATGGCATCTCAGAGTGACTGAAGAATAAGCATTAAGTAGAAGCAGATGCTTGCAGTTCCACAATATGCTGTTTCCTTTTAAAAAATAAGTTGTGCACCACCTGTTCCTTCCAGTTTTCTTTTTTTTTTTTTCCGAAGACACTGCTGGCAATGGAATTAGCCATTAAAAAACAAGCCACAAACATTTACTTGGTTAACTAATTAGCACTCAGGAACTGCTGGCATCAATAAGAACAGCTTCCTCAGATACTCCCTCCATAAATACTTTGCTAGCCTCTGGGCTTCACATCTGGTGTTTGGTGGAATGGTAACACAGGCATTTGTCATTGCTCAGACAACTGCATCTTTACACGTCATATGTAATTTCAGAGAATGAAAAGTAAAGTGGCCCTTAAAAGAGCACCTATTTCTGTACATTCATAATCCCAGGATTCACATTATTTCAGCAATTGGAGTTTGGACACGTAACCCAAATGTCCAGATGGATCTCAAAGAGAATTAAACCAACAACCTGCTGCTGTGCAGTAAGAACATAGTTGTGATGACTTCAGTAGAGTCATGCCAATAAGAAATCTTGATTCAATTCTACAGAGGTTCTTTAGAAAACGGCTCCATTACATGTGACCTTCCCAGTTTCCTGAGATGCTCACCTACAGTCTCTGCTCTCTGCAGGAGGTGAGCAGGGGAACCACACTGCTTGCAAGCAGTAATGTCACAAAAGGGCCTAATGGCAGTGCAGGTCTTTAGGCATTTGATAAACTTCTCTTCTGTTTTTTCTTCATGCCACAGAGAAATTCACCATGAATAAGTACAGGCTTTGGTACCATTACATACACTTAGGTTGCTCCTGTGAAATACTCTGGTAAGAAATAAAACACATCTTTTTGTTGTCTTTTCTTTTTCCCCAGATTCTCAGTAAAATACAACAGTTCTGCTTACATTTAACATTTTCTTTTGAGGATTGGGGTTTTATTGCCCTTTAAGTATGAAAAATAAGGCAATATTTATATTCAATACATGACTAAGCTTGCAGAGACAAGCCTGAGACAAACAGTCTTGCTTTGATTCCTCTGTGCAGGATACACTGCTGTCTGATGAACAAAGAAGGTGCTTTGGGGCAGTTCAGAAAGTGATGCAAAAGAGTGAGACCAATAAATAGGTGAAGAGCTTCTCTGTGCCATTATATGGGTTGTGTACAAGCCTAGGAGAAGGTTATAAGGAAGATTATCAAAGCAAAAAAAAAGAACTGAGCATGATCTGCATGTGCCTTAGATTCACACGGAGAAGACAGAGAAGAATAAAACCTAATAAAATTGAAAAAGTTTGATGTGCTTAAACAGCTTTGCTGCAGGACTGCTCCTCTAGTCTGTACTGTGTTCAGCTTAATAAAATGAGATTTAGACAACTGATTATTTAATTACAAGAAGGCCCACTGCTCTCCATTTATGCAAGAACACAGCTTCTATTGATAAACTGAGCAGCTCAAATGCAGCTGCAAGTACCAATATTCTAGGCCCTGGAAGAATTGGATTGCTACTCAATTCTATGAGCAGACAGGAGTTTACCCACCCCTCTCAGCTGAAGTTCACCAGCCTGCTCTGAATTTCCTGGTTACACACATCAGCTGTGATAAATCTTTGGTAAGAACCCTGCCAATAAGACTACTGAAGTGCAGACCAGCACCAGTGAAGTGAGATGCAGAATGAACTCTTCTCAACTTCACTGTTGCTCTTTGCAAAGAGCATCCACCAAACAGCTCTGTCTACACTTCTGGCTCAGATCCTCAATTGCTCCTCCCTATTCAAATTCTTGGATTTGGCCTTATTATAGCTTTGAAATACTACCTGACCATTTAACTTTTTGCCTAATGATTCAAGTTCAATGACATGCAGAGACTGACAAGGAACAGATGAAAGTAACCTCATACATTCACTGAAATCAAAGCTAGACCTCTTTTCTCACTAGATAAGGATTAATATTATGAGTAGGGCCCATGACAGCTTCCACTCAAGAACAATGACAACAGGAGCCTTGCGGATAAATTCTCAAATCTCACCTGAATCTCTCACTGCAAGAGAGGAAGTTCACATGACTATGGCAATTTTTTAAAACATCTTGAGAAATACAAGTGGTACATCTGCACTGCAGCCCGTTGCAGCTATAATGCAGCATTTCAGAGCTGGTGACAAGAAACACACTCTGAAATACCCAACAGAGAGATTGCAAATACCTCCACTCACTCTCCTGTCTTGTGGACACATACTCTAGAAAGACTCATGTCTTCACACAAACAAAAAAAATTATGACCTCCAAGAGAGAAATGTGAGGCTGCAGTAAGAGCAGCAATGTTGTGACCAGAAACCACACAGTGCTGCTAATTTGCATATCTTATAAACAACCTCAATAAAACACTTCAACAAAACAGAGCAAAGAATCCTCAGACAAGGTGAGCATGTGGTGACTAACACACAAGTAATCAGCATATACTGCAGGGAACTTTTTTTGCTAACTGTGAACTCTAAATTTGAAGTGTGAAAACAAAAAAATGCCACGTCACAGCTTGTGCTCAGCAGCAGCAACTTTTGGATAGCTCAACTCGCAATGACGAGGACATTTCCTACAGAAAAGACGTCTACAAAAAAAGTTAGTAAAAACCTCAATGTATTTTTATTTTCACTTGTTTCCACCTCTATGCCATAAACACCTTTACCATGCAGCATAGAAAATGTATGTCTTTTCCTTGTTTAAAACACTATTACATATATAACTCATGTACATGCAGGCATAGGAGCAGTCCTGTCAAACTATATGAGTTTGTTTGAACAAGCCCCAGAGATTCATTAGGCAATCCATCCCAATAAAGTCAAGATGCACAGCATTTCCAGAGCCTTGGAATGACTGATATGAGACCAACAAAAACAGAAGACCCACCTTGTGGTGGTGTTGTCACCTTGTCAGTTACAGGATATTTTATTTCAGGTTTCCACAATCTGAAACAAAACAAAAACTCTCAGTTAGTGGCAGCTATTAAAGGGAAAAAAATTGAATTATATGAATTAAAGACTCATGATTTGCAACGTTAATAAAAAAATGCCTTCCTTCTCGCTTTTAGTAATAACATGTGTGAAGTTACACCAAATGCTCTTTTCCAGTGACTAGAACCTCTCTTGCCATTACAGCTTACATCCCTTGATTTGCATCAGATCATGTCTTACCAAAGAGCCCACGCCCTAAGAATGTCTGTTTTTACATAAAATAAATATCCACGAAAAAGCTGATTCCCCTGAATCATAGACTACACTGCTCGGATCAGAGTTTCACAGAAACAATTAAATCCCTTCCTTCTTTACAGAAAGAAGATGATCTGAAGACCTTTCACATATGCAGATTCACTGGGGATGATTTGCCAAAAATTAAAAAAATATGCTAACAGCAACAGCCCTAAGTACAAGGAGTCAGCAAACAAACAGTGTAGATAATAAAATCTATTTTGCCAAAAGCTTCCTCGCTGCCAGGAATCCCACAGTTACACTGCACAGTAGCAAATTATGTGCTTACAAGCTGCTGACCAGACTGATGGGACCTATGAATTCCTATCAGGTAACATGGTATCATATACCACAGAAAATCTGCAACAGGGAAGTGCTGTTGAGCAGTCACAGAGAATTCTCTGGCGCTACACTTGTTTTATTGCAGTGCCCTGGGAATGTCCTTAACTACCTTGTGCTTGAGTTACTAAACATATCCTAACAAAAGGTATATTATCACAATAGCATAAATAAGGACTAATTACTGCTTTGCAAATCCTGGGCATAGCTAGGCAAGGGAGAAGCACCTATAAACTGCAAATTGTTGGCATTTACAGACTTCACTGAATTGCCTGAGAACACAGAAGTACAGACATCCCTACGCAGCTGTTGGAACTTCCGAAAATGAGAGTTTTGGGCTTTCCGTGCTTACAGACACTGACCCCCAAGAAAACACCACTTTTGACCTGAGGCCTTGGAGAAGGCTTCCAAAATTGAATGATTGAAGTAGATTCACTGATGTGTAGTTTGTATAAAAGCGTGTAGTATCACATGGTAGAAAATTTAGAATTTAAGGTTTTAGAATATAGCAATATAAAGAAGACAAGATAGAGGTTTTACGACAGAGGCTTTTTATCTTCTTCTTCACGGGTCTAGGTGGCATTTTTGTAATTGGATAAAAGAATTTCACATTGCAGGTCATGAGTGTTTGGTTATTGGGTTAAAAGTCAAAATAATTTAGGTGGCTTTCCTTAATTGGACAAATTTGCCCTTAAAAGGCCTTGCAGAGATACATCACCATTTTTAGCTTGGTAGCTAGACGTGCTGTACCACTCACTGTAATATAGATAAGAATTAATAAACAACTGAGTCCAAACACAAAATACCATCTCTCAAGCTTTTAATCCCAATTCTGGCAGAAGGAAAAAAAAAAATACCCAGCTTCAAGTCAACAGCCAACAAATGGACCCCTTTTCCAGCCTATCATCTTCCATCAGGGTGAACCCTACCTGCAGAACTAACTTCTGCTAAGATGTGGGTAACAAAACTCACAGCTGGACAAAGCTATTTAACCTACTCCTTGCTTCACAGGGCAGAGACAGAGAGAAGATAAATGTCAGCAGGAATAAAAGCACCTGGTACTTGTAGTGAACTTTCCCTGCACCTATAAGCATAGGGATTGACTCTAAAAGGAATGGGAGTCTCATCTTTGACTTTAAAGCTAGAGAAGAAAACTATTTACTTTAACAGAAAGATAGAGAAGGACAGATTCAATGTCTTGCCAAAGTTAACAGGAAGCAGAGGATGAATCAGGAGCAGAAAGCAAGGACCCAATCCCTCCCTCCTTCTTTTAAGCATGGGGCAACTTTCCAAAAGCAGAAAAAGACTGAAGTCTCTACAGCACGCTGCTGTCACAATTGAGGATGAAGATGGACATGTAACCAGGAGAACAGAAGACAGGAAGTCAAGCTCAACTATTTCTTTTTTCCTCTCAACACCAGCAAATGAAAAGTCAGTTCTTACAATATATGGGCCAGGCATGGATCTTATTATCTTTGGTTAATTCCATATGTCTGAGAAGAAAATCAGCTGTAAGCCAGTTAGACTTACTACATGATATTTGCGTCAGGTACCACCCCCAGGTGGACTCATGCACCAGAGACTGAGCATTCTTCAGGAAGATGCTACTCTCATCTTGTTGTAGATTAACCAAAACTTATAAAAGTATAAAGGACTGATGACTAGGATCCATCTTGGATTTGATGTGGGTGCAGCCCCAGCCAGGCTCTTGCACTGCCCAAAGTGTATCCTTTCAACAAATACCTATTTTATTCCTTTTGATCTGTCTAGTCTCTGTTCCAGGTCAACCTTTCCAGGCACAGACACTGCCAGTAATGGTCAGCAAGACATGTAACAACTCACATGTAATATTCCCCTCTTGAGCAAAACCCCATTCAGGACCCTCCAGTCTCTGAGGAGCTCCCAGCTCATATCCAAACCAAGAGACAAGGAGGAATGGTACCAGCAGGATCCCTTTTCTCAAGTTTCTGATGAGCAAATGATGGACAGGCACACAGCACCTCCAACCAAGCAGAATTTCCAGTATTTTTACAGCTTGGTCCACAATTATTTACTCCCTAGAGACTCCAGACTCATCCTACTATCTCTGATGATAATAAAAGGGAAAAAGTCTTCTTGCTAAAATGGCCATGAAACACCAATCAGACACTTATTTACACTTCTGCTACAGTTACATTTAGTTAACTCCACTTTAAAAACATCCAAATCACAGCACTGACTCATGCAACCTGTGGTGAACAGGGGACATATTCTGGAAAAGACTACTAATAAAATACCATGCCAAGTGCTTGACTCAGAGAAAACATGACTAGCACTGTGACATGTTGGCATTTTGATTTCTGAATACTTGCTGGATGATAAAATCAGGAGCTGTCTTTAAAGTCTACACTGAACAAAACTATCTCCTCTTTTCCTGTAACTACAGTGGCACTTGCTGATTCTGTCAGCTTTTATGTGAAGTTGGTGCTCCTGCAAGGAGTCCCACTGACAGCCCAGGTTACCAAAGTCTTTCACTAACTGCCTTCCAGTAACATACAATAGGAAAACAAAGTTGTCCAGTACATTCCGTCTTTCAGTATACACCTGCCCCAAGAGATAAGCACATACTACAGTGATAGCTGAGCTTATCCAAAAAATTCATTGGCATAACTGGATACATCTTCCAACATCCTGGGGACAGTTCACTACAGAAGATGGAGTTGGCTTGGCTAAAAGGGAGAAACTGTTTGGAAATCGAAAGTGAAAGATGGATTAGGTAATGGCGACCACGAAATTATAACATCAGCTGTTCAAATGTGAAGAAGGAACGAGTAGAACAGATTAAGGGCAGTGAATCTCAAAGAAAAAAAAAGACAGATTTTAAGCAACTCCACACAGGTCAGTAAGGCTTCATAGGGGACCAAAAAAGTGCAGAAAAGTGCTGGAGGTAGAATAAAAATACACAAAACCCCTGTTTCATGGTAAAACAAAGGTGGAACATCAACTGACTACAGTGCTGACCAGAGAAATACATTGAAAGAAGGGATTCATGTAGAAAAGTCAACTTCAACAGATGAAATCTTGCTAAAATTTTTTTAGCAATAAAAAACCCCAACCAACTCAAACCAACCACACACTAATAGATGAAACCACTGACACTGTGAACTCACAGGAAATGAGGGAAGACCTGAAGCACTTGTTAAAAGCAAGCACAGAACCAACTAACCACTATAAAAAGGGAAGAGGATGATAACCACACAGGGAATTGGAGACCTGTCAGCCTAACTCAGACTCCCAAAATAAACTGTGAATTAGTTATAAATATCTGAAAGACAGATGGCCCACATAAGCAAATCTACTTCTGTAAAGAATCAACCAAAACAAACTGGTCTGACCTCACTTTCTGTTACAAGATCGCATATTTACTGGAAAAGGGGAGCACATATATCCTATATTCTTTGGCAGGGGGAAAGGGGGAATGTTCAGGCGGTTTGCGTTAGTGAGCCTGAGGCTCACTTCTTTGCAATGCTTTGCGTGAGAAGCCAGGAAAAAACACTGAGCTGAGAGTTTATGAGTATTTCATCACATTCAAAATCATCCAAAAATCAATGCCATGAAACTCACTGATCCAAAGTGCTGCTGCAGAGGCAGCAAAAAGAAAAGGTTTCCACATCCAGCTTTACCCACCATCTTATTTGAGACCCAACAGGCCGAGCCCAAGTACACAACAGAGCTGGGGTGCAAGCCCACATTCCTGTCTGCTGTGCTGGCTCTTAGGTGGAGGCAGGTCACACCCCACAGTAATAACAAAGAACAATTGAATATTCAGCTTCCACTGAAGAGGTGGTTCCTAATAGGCTCTCCAGAGCTCTTCTGTCAGAACCACCAACCTCATACTGTTAACTGGTGTCTGACACACAGACATGCCTCAGTCCAGGAGATAATCCTACAAAGTATAAAGCTAGCAGTTGTTCAATGTCTGAAAGATTTGCAAAGGCGATTTAGGCTAATCTAACTAAATTAGGAACCCTCTGAAGCTGTCAGTTGCCTTCACTGGACAGTCAAAAAGAACCAGGTAAACAGAATGGAGATATCTCAGGGAACCTGCTGCCACAACCAAGACATGCACTGGACCTCTTGCAATTTCTTCCATCCTTGTGCATTTACCGTTCTTTCATCTGCTCACTGAAGATAATGGACAGTGCAAGATTGAAGATTTTAGTTGTTCACCCACCTGCATGTGATGAAGCTGAGTTGCAGGAGCTGTGACTGCACTCTAAGGGCCTTGGCCCTGAAACTCAAAAAAATGACATTTTGGATTGGGGTTCACACTTGAAGCCTACTGGCTCAACAGTCTGCTCACTGCAGTCTGTATAAAGGAAGAACAGAATAATCTTCCATTCCATTCTTAAAAAGACAAATTTCAATGCCCATTTTATCTCTAACTGGCCTAAGACTATTCCTCATCTGGTAAGGTACTTTTTGACAGCCTCTCTTACCACTTCCAGTGAAATGAAAGTTTAATGAGTTCTAAAACCCCCAGAAGATTTGAGATTGTTTACACATGAGAAGTGATCTGTGGCTCAGAACTGAAGTGGCAGTAACATAACAGATTTGTAGGGTACCTTTCCTGCTGTGCAAAAAAGGAGCAGACACTCATTCAACACTTTTAATGGAAGCCCAGAGCCTAGTTTTCCAGGAGCATACACCCTTCCAATTTTAATCTGCCACTTTCAGGGACAGGAATCCACAAAAGAAGTAATGGAGCACTGCTGGTATTTCTGCGGCAAAAGAGCCTCAGAGCTTCTGTTTGGTTTTCCAGATGACCCTGCTATTCATATTTTTAATGTTTGAACACATTTTCAAGGGTGCAACTCAAAACACTGCAAAGTTACTAACACTGCAAGAAAACACGTAACAAAAAACAAACCCTGACTTTTAAGAGAGATCAGTGTTGTTACCCTTCCTCTAATTCAAGAAATTCCTTTATCCTCATTATAAGGTACTTCTGTTAGTGTGAGTCTGCAAATTTTTAATTGTTCCCCATTCTCATTCACAGGCAATGTCTTCCTCTGAGCAGTTCTAGTTTCAGGAGTTTATTCAGTTGATCCAGTTGCAAGTAACATTAAAACATAGCCCTTTATTATCAGCTCTTAAAATTCTTCGATTTATTTGCATTGATACTGTAATAGTTAACGTGGTCAGAAGCTTTCTGTGAGGAAAAGAATTGTCTGAAACATTTTTCTTCCATCAGATTTCATACTCAAAGGCCTGGCTCTTAGCTAGGACAGATCAGCAGAGTGCTATCAGAATTCCAAGAAATGCCACCAATTCACACGACTCAAGGATCCATCTTGGACACTTGTGTCAGGAAACCACTACGTGAGTTATTCTTTTCTCCATAGTGATGAAAACAGACTTCAGAAGTATCTTGGCTTTCTTTTGCTGAGAATATTCATCTTCCTAAAAAAAAAAAATCCCCAAGCATTTTTTCTGTTACTCTCACATGGGGTCCTGAGCCCACAGAGTCAATGGAGCTTTACCACCAACCACAACTTTCCAACCACATCACCACACTCAGTCCTGCCAATCGCAACTTTTCAAGACAAAGTACTAAATAAACAGTCTCCCTTCTCCTATTATTTTCATGTCCAAACACCACCTAGCCTATAATTTTCACCTTCCCAATTCTAGTACCATACACCAAAGGATTAGTTATCCCAGTACAGAAGGGTAACTGAGGCACAGAGAAATTAGGTTATTAATTCCAAGTTCCCTATAAAATCTTTGGAAGCATTTGCAGACCTCAAGTCTCAGCTGATGCTAAGAGTTCTCATCAAACAGGCTCATGGCAGCTAGCCAACTTTGAAAAGCCTAGACCAGCACTAGTTAAGGTTTAATAGTTAAAAAAACCCTCCTTCAATAATACCACAGGCAGCTTCCTTTTAACAAACAGCAAATCAAACAATAAAATGCAAAGCTTCAGTAATACAGAGAAGAGTGACACTTCCAAAACTCAAGTTTATTGTAAGGCATTCATAGCTGAAATCAATGAGTTCTTCTGGAGTTTCTATGTATCACACGCATGAAAGATTATTTTGGGGAATTTTATTTTAATTAGATAACCACTTAAATTCAATTAGTGGTAACCTAGGCTTTTAATACTTAAATAGGGTGATATATGAATCTTGAATAAAGTAAAAGACTCTGCCACCCTAGAAAATAAAATAAATAAAAAAATAAAAAGCTGAAGAATTAAGTTTTCTGAGCAGTTTTAACTCCAGTTTCTTCATGCACTGTTTAGACAATTATTTCATTCCTGGCCTCTAACCAGGCTCTGGTAACCAACCCCCTTCTCCAGGCCCAAATTACAGAGGGCCAGGGCAGAGCGCTGACGACTCCACAGTGACCCAAAGCAGCCTCCACTGGATACCCACATGTAAAATTACTTGGACCTCAAATGATTCTTTCCACCTCTACAGTGGAAGTGCCCACTCATCCACTGCATGGCTTGGACATATTAATTCCTAAACTGAAGATAATATAAGAATGACTGATATAGAAAAGTCAGTATTTTCAGGGCAGTCCTACACAGTTTGCAGAAAACAGAACTAATACATGTTCTGAAAACACAGGAGGAAAGCAAAAGCACCGAGTGGCTTTCCCAAATGGAGGAACATGTGCTTAATGAGGTAGGAGTTCTGCAGAAACAAGGAATATGTGATCCCATAATTAAAGACTGCTTTGTAATATGTATGCAGAAGGCTGCCACAAAGACTGCATGAACACCCTTTTTTCCAGTGTTTCCTGAAATGAGCCATTTGACACAGCAGTGTTAAAAGGATCCTTTCACAGGATTTTTTGGTCTGTGATACATCATCTGATGTGACCGAGGTCAAGTGCATTAAGAATCTGTGTAACATTTTGTGCTGCAACATGACAAAAGAGGCACTGTCTGAGCAGCACCAGATATATTTCTACAGCCATACTAGCAACACGTGCAAGTGTACACAACTTAGAATTCACTTTAAAAGTTTTTAAGTAAATAGGGTGTTGTCTTGGTTTGAAAGACAAGTGTCTGCTCAGGAAGGTAGGAGCTTGTCTTGGAGCAGAAATTGAAAACCCCTTCCCTCTGACTTTGGCCACTCTTTTGTTTTTCTTAAGTATCCGTAAGTATCCAGTAGCAACTTAAGGAAATAAATTCTACGAGTAAAAAAGAAAGAAACCTAAGCCTGAACAGGTGTTTAAATTCCAAATAAAATATATAAATACTAAGTCCTTGGTGGCCTCCTAGACCATATATGAAAGAGAGCGGCATCACAGAAACAGCACATTGACAACTACCCACTCAAAAGGTTAACAGGAGAAGGCACGGACATAGTGGGGCTTTCTTGTGTGCCTTACCAGAGAGACCTCCATTACAAGTTACAATAGCAAACTCATTCATATCTCCCTTGGAAACCCCATTTTTTACAGATTTATTAACTTTTAATAAGTAGGCACAAGCATTGCTCTAGTTCTAAATAATCCTTCCTTCGGAGGCAACATTATCTCTATTGTATTTTGGTGAAGGAAGAATGCACTTTTATTAAAAGGGATGATACTCAGTAACACAATTAATGAGTAGCTTTGAATGCTATCTTCTTTTGAAACCCTCTATTCAGTATTGGAACACCCTAATTATAGGTGCTGAGCAAAGAGCTTGTCTAGGTACATTTCAAAATGCTACATATATAATTAATCTTCAGATTTTTTTCAAAATAGAGATTTTCAAAGGTTCGAGGAGCTTTCAAAATGGGGAGTTTGATTTAACAGGGACTGGTCACTCACAGCAGATTCTCAGAAAACTGCTCCAATAGCCCTATGATGACCACTGTGGCAACTATTCTACAAGCCAAAAAGGGAAACTGGGCTCTGGCACAGCAAGATGTGATTCTTCAAAGTAGTCCCTCCACCACTTAAACAGCCCTGCTAATTCTCAGTGGGTCTTGCCACATAACCACTGTAAAATCAAGACATACCAAGCCCAAGGCTGAAGGGATTCCATGCAACATTGACACTAACTTTTTGGCTCTGGAATAATCTCTTTGACAGCCTATTTTTTTCAAAAGATGCAAGGAAAGCACTTGTGAGCAGGCAAGCTGCAGCATTAAATAAATTAGAATACACTTGTCAAAATTCTAGACAACATGTTGGTTTAAGACAGGGAAGATATCAGACATGCAATGTTAACCTAACCACACAGGCAGAGGCCACTTAAAGTCAATATTTAGGATCCAAATGAATGAGAGTAGACTGTTTATAAGCTGCACAAATTCTGGTCCTCAGTATTTGGGTGTGCATAGATGGATGGGTGAATGTGTTTGCATGTATACACCTATATATATATACACATACACACACACATATATATTGAAACATATACACAGTGACTATGTCAACTTTTTTTAAGAAGGTAAGAATGGAAAGCAGATAGAAAAGGAAAGTTAACCAGGACACAAACACCTAAAGAGCAAATATATTAAAAATTAAACATCTTATTCAATTATAGTAGGTTCTAAAATTATTTTCTGAACACTAGCTTCTACACGCACAAGACTGCCACTGAATGAGAATTACTGCTTCCACTCTGAGATGAAACCAAGAGCACCACTGATTTCAGCCTCCTGTGCCAATTGATACGGGAAAAGGCACAGAGCCACAGATTTATTTTTTTTAATAATCCTATAGCACAGTAACTCTGACACCAAGTCCCTCTGCAGTGGCTGAAGGGCACACTATCTCAGGAAAAAGCCTTGTGCTGGCTGCCAACGACTAAATCAAGCTAATCAGCAATGTGCCAATGCATGCTGATGTTGACACTTCAAGGACCACAAAATATTCAGTTCTACTCATTAATCCTTTAATGCTGGTTCCCATCAATCAAAGAGCCCACTCTAATTACAGGTTTCAAAAAGCACCAGTAAGATTATTAACAGAGCAACGCAGAGGACGGCACAACAAGAAAAGGACTTCAGATGCCAAATCCTTTCTATGCAAAGCCTAGTGTCTGCAATTTCCTCAGAAGCATCAATGTCAAACCACATGCAAAACTACCTGCATGTGGTAAGCCAACAAGCTACTAAAGCACACTGCAAGCATAAATCACTTCCCAGGTGCTATACCAGTCTCTGAAGTTAGGTACATACTCCTCACACTACAAGGCCTGAAAATTCTCCTGCTGACTATCTGGACACTGGACATTTGTGCCACGGGCACAGTTCTGCTGCTCAGTCTGTCTCCAGCAGCTCGTTCTCCTGAATAGAGCCCAGAAACCATGGGAGCTGCAGAAAACATGACTTAATGACTCTGCAGTCTCACTGCCCCCTTCTACACTTGAATCTAATTAGAGTGAGCTTACAGTTCTTCAGAAAAGAATTAGCTCTTCTTACTGTAAGTCCTATCATCCAGTTCAGTTTCCATCTGCACTATACACTGGCTTTACATTTTATACTTTCCTTCTCTTTCACCATCCCAAATGTACTGTGCAGCCTTTTGCAATCTCTCAGCAGACAAATCTATTCCTACTATCATCCTTTCACCAGTCTTCTTGAGTAATATTAGCGAGACATACAGTGGCTTTGGGGAGCTGGACACTTTTGGTACAGACTTATTGAGGCAGACACTGTCTAGGACATGCAGTCAAAAACCTTCAGGGTTTGAAAAATCAAACAGAACAAATAAATACAGGCTCTTCTGTCCAAGTGTTAGGATTTTTCCCACTTCCTCCCTTCATGTGTTAAGTGTGAAACCTTACCCAGACACACAGACCCCAGGAATACTGCAGAATTTATGCCCCCTGCATAAAAACATGGAATACATCAGGAAGCATATGTGCTGTCAAGTAACCTTGATATAGGTGTTTACTCCACTTTATGTCAGTGCTTAAAATCAGCTGTCTTTTAGGACAGTCAGTGCTCAAGCACCTGTCATCCACCTGGACAAACTACACTATCCCAAGACTTCTCCTTCAGCAGGTTGCTCTGCACATTTTCCTCTGATTTCCTGCTATCTTCTTGCAATCCTCAAGTACCTTTCCTCTACACCACTTGAGTACAGCAGTGCACTGGTATAAGGCCAGCTACTTTTGTCCTTGTCAGCACATTTTTCCTAGTGCTTGCAGAAGTCCCTAGGAAGATGTAAGCCATGTGGGGTAACAGCTGAAGGGTAGTATGATCACCATCCAACAGACACAAAAACTCCATGGTTTCTCTTCTCTGCTTAGCCCAGAGTCATCTCAACTTTCCACCTGACAAAACTCAAGATATAAGCACTCATAGTTCAATACAAAAATTGCTTTCTCCATCAGCTGATTTCAACAAAGTCCTGCCATCCACAGTCCTCATGGATGTGGGATGTGCACATTAGAGAGGCAACATGTTGGTGCTAAAGCCCTACATGTAACACTGCATAGCTATAAATACCTCAGAGATGACTCCTCTATACTTGACTATGGAAGAAAGAATATTCAACAGAGCAAATGACCATGCAGCAGTTGGCAAAGATCACTCAAGTCAAATACACCCACAGCTACAAACAAGGGAACACTGAGTTGACGATGTCTTTAGGGCTTGGGCCTGCTGTGCAATGCCCCTAGCTCAAAGGTAAATATGCCAGCAGTAATGGTAATTGAACCAAAGAACTGGATAATTCTGCCCTAAGGAGAAAACATCTGGTAAAGGCTGAATCAACAGCCAGTAAGAGAAAGCTTCAGCACCCACTGTTACCTGCAAGTCCCTTGAGCGCTGAGGATAGATCTTGTTAAGCACAGATGAGTTACTTTGCCAAGGCACAGCAGAGGATGCCACTACAACAGCATGGCAGGTCTAACACTGCTGCAGCAGAACAGAGTGGAGCTGCAGGCAAGCATCAGTAAGGTGTTCAGCACACCTGAGCTGGTCATTTGGCCAGAGGCCATGTGCCTTCTGTCATTCCCATTTGCTCAGAAAGTACTTGCCTTAAGGCAAGGCACAGAACCAAAGCACAACTTCCCACCTGAGACCATAAATAAAATAGCATCCAAGGTAAATGAGACAAGCAAAGACAACTCACCTCATCATCCCCATCAGGGAATCTTTTCACTTGTCCTTTTCTTGAAGAATAAGGGATGGGTAAATAAAAACCCCCAACAGTTGCTCAGGGTTTTATTCATTTCCATGTTTTATCTTCGCAAGGAAACCATTCACAGCATCTTATATAGTTTTAACTCTAATGGTATGAACTGACAGCTTTGCTTTTGCTATTCACACCTGCGCAGGACACCAGTTCTGGTTACTAGACATCACTTAAAATACTCACCTTTATTTTCTATCCCTCTCTCTGAAATCACATGAATTATTCAGTAAGCTGCTACAACAAGGATTTCTTAGAGAAGACCTGCTTAACATGGCATAGGGAATATATTAAAGCTTTTCTTTTCCTGTCAGATTAGAAAAATCAATTGATAAAATTACACTTGCTTTCCAAGATAATGGCTGAGGCTGCACCAATTCCTTAGGCTTCTTAACTTTAGGGGAAGAAGTTCCAAAAACACAGTAGCATGTACAGACCACAGAATAAAATTCTTAATCATCTCTCAAAAAAGAAAAGTACACCTTCTAATACTCTGTGTCTTGAAGAGGGTAATGGGACTAGATACACATAAAATATGACCCAGAACTGGGTCTTGTAAGCCATATTCTTTCGTCATGCAAAATACAAGCAATTTCTGCAAGCAAAAAGGAAAAAGCTAAAGCGCGCTGCTGAATTGTGCCAAGGATCTTTGCCTTGCGTGTACCCAGGCTGGATGAGCCACTGAGGAGGTAGTGCACACACACAGATACAGATGTACAGACATACCTCAAAACACGGTACTGATTGTTTCTCTGAAGAACCACCAGCTAGATATCTTTTCTGCTCCTCCCTTCCCAGATGCCAGGAAAAATCCTTGTGGATTTTACAAGAGCACAGACCACAACTGTCCAGCTAAACACACAGTAGAAACTTTTGGATGACTACCAATCACACTCTGTAACTTGGGCCAGGAAAAACCGTCCTGCACCACAGTGGAACCCCAAGTTTTTAATTTCCATCACACTGTAGATAAGCACAGAGCCACTATGGCACAACCCCACAGGCAGTGGGAAAAACAGATAATATTTTATGTGTATCTAGTCCCATTACCCTCTTCAAGGCACTGAATATTAAAAGGTGTACTTTTCTTTTTTTGAGAGGTGATTAAGAATCTTATTCTCATGGTCTGTACAGGCTTTTCAGAAATTCCTCTCCTAAAGCTAAGAAGTCTAAAGAATTGGTATAATCTCAGCCATTATCTTGGAAAGCAAGTGTAATTTTATCAATTTATTTTCTAATCTAACAGGAAAAGAAAAGCTTTAATGTATTCCCTATGCTATGTTAAGCAGGTCTTCTCTAAGAAATCCTTGTTGTAGCAGCTTGCTGAACAATTCATGTTATTTCAGAGAGAGGGATAGAAAATAAAGGTGAGTATTTTAAGTGATGGCTAGTAACCAGAACTGGTGTCCGGGACAGGTGTGAATGGCAAAAGCAAAGCTGTCAGTTCATACCATTAGACGCTGTGAATGGTTTCCTTGCGAAGATAAAACATGGAAATGAATAAAACCCTGAGCAACCATTGGGGATTTTTATTTACCCATCTCTTATTCAGGCCATGACAGTGCCCCCTCACCCCTGCACAAAGCACCCCAGAAAGTAACACTCTCTTGGAGCAATAGCCTCTGAAGAAAAATAAAAGTGAAAAAGTGTTTGTAGCCTGGCTAATCCTGTAATCAAATAAACTTTTAACAGCTCTCTGGTGGTATGTGATGCTGGTAGATATCATGCAGCTTTTGTGAAAAATTGTTAAGTAAAATCTGTTTTTCTTCTGCCGTTTTATGGATAATTCTATTCCTTTCTCCACATTGCAAGAAAAAGACTTCAGGTTTTTTATAACACTTTAATGAATTTTAAAGCAGCAATCTTCCTATTAAAAAAATGTTGTACTGGTGATATTGATCTTATTGAGGTATTTAACACAACAAAAAATGTCATTGGATTTCATTCTCTCATTGCAAATACCCCACCATGAGTTTCCAGAGCCTTGCCCTTCCCCTACAGTAGAAGATCCATACCAAGGAACCAGACTTTCAAATTTCAAATACCTAATTTTGCAAGAAAGCATACACACACAAACTATGCTTTATAATGGGAGGAAGAGGAGCCTATAAATTCTATATGCAATTTTCAAAAGACAAATGGTATTCAGCATTAAACATTTAGATAACAGTTAAGGAAAAGTAATCAGAATAACTGAAGTTGATCACTCAAACTGCATGTTACGAGGGAAAATAATTTTCGTATTACATTCTGTTTAACAACAACACAATCTTCAATGTTGTTTTCCAGCAAAAAAGGCATAAGTCTGTTCACTATTATTTTAAAAATAGCATCTGTGCTTGCAAATAGCCTTGTGAAAAAGTGTACAGTATATTCCTTTTGCAGAGGCCATGGGAAAAAGAAAATCAAATCTCTCTGTATTATCCTGCTCTAACAAAGAAGGCTAATTAATGGAGCTGCCTTGGCAGCTGTCATAAAAATATTACCTCTTCTGTGTTCTTCAGAATAGGCTTACTGCCTATTACCTACTTAAAACTTTCAAACAAATAAAAGAGGATGAATTTTTCTATAAATCTTATTTTTATCATGATTAATTAAACAGCCATGGGAGCACACTCTTTTTCAATTATGTCTTGCCTGCAGATTAAAACAGGTGAAGTCTTGGAAAAAGTCTTAGATAAAAACAGAAAAAAGCTTTCCATTTTGAGTCAAGTCTCCTTTATCCTTCAGAGTCACTTGATTGCCTTTCACCAGACACAGAAACATTTGGAATTTCACACCGTTTGCAAACAGCCTGCAAGTAGTTCAGGACAAACAAAGGGAAAAAAAATTTAAAACTTCCTCTAAATTCCAGTAATGAAAGCTTCCCATCATTTGCAATGTTTGCTTATATTATTCATGCCATCCCCATTGTGGTGCATAAAATTAATTTCTGCAAGAATGCTATATGGTAACATTTAATGAAGATATTCATTAGTGCCTGCTGCTGCAGAAAGAACAACTTGTATTACTATTTAAATAATAAAACACTATTTCTGAACCTTGTCCATCAGATACAAATGTTTCAGATTCCTTTCTAAATTATCTCCTGTAATAACATGACGAGCTCTGAAAATACTCCCAACCATTTCAGTTTTGTGCAGATCAGATGTAGATCTTTGTTTTCTAGTCTATATACCATTCCTGGCAATTATTCCGTAGATCTCATGTTTCCCTAATGGAAATCCCTCCCTTTGTTTTCTTAAATTTATCACAGTTTAAAAAGGTGATTCTATGTTCAATACATTACAGGAGTTTCCTTTGCAAATAGCAGCCTTCTGGGGAAAGGCATTTTACTCACTCGTTCTGTTCTTTTCACTTTGTTTTGAGACCACTGAATTCACCATAAAGAGATGTTTAACAACTGTCATGGCTTCTACCCCAAAGGAATGTTTTGAAACTGCAAAACATGACAGTACTTTGGTTGGGAATTTTTTTTCCCTATGAAAATTTTCAGTATATTACACAGTAGTGTAATATAAAGGAAAAGATCTCCATGCAGTACAATGGTAGGGTGGCAGAGATGGTCACAACGTCCCCTCAACCTCCTTTTTTATGGCATCTCTATCAGGTTGGAAATAGATGGGGACAAAGCAGGGCACTCAACCCACACAATGCAGCAGAAAAAACTAGATATTCCCAAAAGCAACCACTGGAGAGCTGGGAACCGGATCACAGTTTTCCCTTCCATTCTCAAATGAGAAGCAATATAAGGAAAGATAAATACACTTCTAAGAGATGTCTTATCTTATATTTTATACATTTTATGTTCTGTGCTCTTCTGCAACACAGGGTTTTTGCCTCTGTCATATGCTATAGTCTCAGTGCTTGGGACAGCTGGGATTTTCTACTTAGTAGTCATTTCTTGATCCTTCCATCATTTTCCCATCAGCACAGCCACTCAGCCATTCAGACAGACACAGTATGCTACAGCATCTTATTTCCACCTATCACCAAATCATCAAAATGATACTTCAAAAGGACACAATTAAAATATTTCAAAGAAATAACAGAGGCTTGCAAAGATAAAACAGAGGTAGTGGCAGAATGCCACACCACCATTCCACCTCAAGGCCTTGGTGAGAAGTGAATTGTGTACTGCAAATGCCCTGTATTTCAGCCGCTGTTTACACCTTAAAATAGTCTTCCCAGCACACTACTCTTTAAGAAGTTTAATTTCAGTTTAGGTGGTATTTCAGAGAACACCTCAAAGTGTACCAGTACAAGGTGTTTCAACTCTCAATTCCCAAAAATTATTGATACTGACATTTGTCGGGCCATCTCCCCATACCTGCAGCATACACCTCCAAAACTAAAAGAAAAAAATCCAGAGCACTGCTAATGAAACACAATCTATGTTGGCACCTACATGACCACAAAAGTCGGGTCTGGAACTCAACCAAAGCAACTCCCCAGCTTTCAGAGCCCTTCCCATAACTGCACCCAGCTACCTCACTGCCACTAAGTCACTCCGGCAGCACGACAGAGTCCTGTGTGATGGAATCCAAAGGTGGCTACTCTGACCACAAGGACCAGAAACCCATTTGATATCCCAGCAGCTCTACAGCTGCAATACTGCAACATTTGTCCACACCCTAATTGTCTCTACATCTCCATTTATATGTCCACCTCTGGGTCTTGGACAACATCACAGAGCAATGTAGGTACATACAACCACCCACATGGAGTTTATATACAAATGACTAAACCTGTCTTTGCAATACCCAGGTACAATTCAGTGCCCCATTTCATACAGTAGAGCTCCAAGACTTGTTTTCATTCTTTTACAGAACTTCAGACTATCAAAAATACAGTTCTCTCTCTTAAAGCACACAGACATTCAAATAGCATGTGTTCTTGTTCAATTTAACTTGCAAAATCCCAAATCCAGTTTTACAACTGATTTTAAACGCATCTGTCATCCAGTGGGCAACATCTGCTGCATATTGCTGAGCTCTGCTTCCACTGTACAGGAATGGAGTCTGTCACTGCTGATGCCAGCTTTGGAACTGGGTTGGTTTTCAATTAGAAGGTGGTCTTGGCCAACACAACCCAAGTGGCATGTGCACAAGTAAAATAGCTCTGGCAGTGCAAAGCAAAGCCCAGCAACAAACCAGTGAAGCACACAACTTTTCACTAGCCCTCGCTGCAATCCTGACTGCTCATCTACTCCCACTGCCACGAAAACAACGATAAGGGGATTAAATCACAGATGTCTCACTGCCTCTCTCTCCCCACTCTTTAAATATAATTATCAGGCTGGTCTGATTTACATTTTTTTAAAAAGCATCCTTGTTTGCCAGCATATACTGTGTCTGGTGATGTCAGCAATTACAGGCAAGTCCGTGATTTAAAGATCACTGGGAACTCAGGGCAGTGTGGAAGGGGAAAGTGTTCTCCCTTTCAAATGCAGATAAAATATAAAATGGTTTAAACTAACATAAATTTAATTAGACCCTGCAATAGGTTAAAACATCATAAATGTCCTCTTTGGGTGCTGCCTTGCATCGTTAGGCTAGTGTGCATTATTTATTACTCTTTGACCTCTCTTTTCAGGAGCATCCAGCCACGTGCTGTTTCTCAGTCTGTGGAATGTCAGCACTATTCAAAAACCAGCACTGTGGGAAGGAAGAGACTGGAATAGGGAGACATCATAGCAAGAAAACCCAACCAAATAAACAAAACAATCCACAGAGGAAAAGGTGAAATTTTTCAATGCAGAAGGGAAACAGCTACTGCAGGTCCTCTGATAAGGTGTTCTTTCCATAGAAAGATGCACCAAGAGGGTTATTTTGAGTATGGTACAGTGCAGTGAGCAGCTGGTAGGACATCATAGCTCATTACCCACCCAGGCTAACACAAACACCTCACACCTGGTTCTCAGTCATCTGGAGCAGAGTTCACAGTTCTGCTGGTAACACTGGAGCTGCTACAACCCACTTCTTAAAAAGTACCAAAGTTCTATATTTTCAGCCCTTCTGACAGCAAGACCAGCTCAGGGGAGAATCCACCTCCTGCAGCCCCTGAAAAGGCAAATGTCCTCCTAAAAAGGAAATACATGTGCAGGTTGGGAACAATAGAGAGCAGATGCTTTACAGAGGTGTGGGGACAGCAGGGCATAGGTGTAACTCTGGATGAATCAGTGTTCAGCTCTCCTCAATCCCTGTCCTATTCTGATGTCCAGAACAGCATCTTGCCACAAGTAATTATCCCCCTAGCCTAGGCAATCTGCCTTGCAGCACACACACAGCTTCTATTACAGCACAAACAGTTTTATAGCAAGAAAACTTAGTTCCAGCAACCCTTAAGCCACATGAAAACTTAAGTCCCAGTTTCAAGAATCACAAACATTTCTCAGTCTTGCTGCAACCCCAGAGACTCCACTTTACAACTCTCTGCACACACTAAGATTTCCACATGGCTAAATTACAACACAGAAAGCTGTGCTTTAGGAGCTAAACATCTCCAAATTCAGTAAAAAAAAGAATAAATAAATACATATCCTGAGACATATTAGAACATACCCTAAATACTGATAAAGTCTGGGGCTTACTGCCCTCAGTGATGCTCTGTCCTGAATTAGTTGCTGAAATCTAGACTGATTTAATTCTCTGTTCTTTTGGCTTACAGACAATTCTGACAGCCCTATTAATGTTGTTTTGTTTATCTCTTCCTCATGACTTCTCATCTGGACAAATACTTATTTTTAGATCCTTTTAATGGTGTGTGTAGTTTTCATTACCACCAGAAGGCACTTTAGAAGGATTAACAATAATTTAGTGATGAACACTTTGCTTTGTTCTCCACTCTGTTTAGAAATGAGAAAAAAAGTACTGATTAATGATCATCAACTATCCCTCAGGTTTCTCACAGGAATTGTATTATTGTATCATTTACAATATTTATACTCTTAAACTCAACTGGCTTCACGGTTTATGGCTCCAAGAAGATCAGAATAGCAGAGGCCCAAAGAAAATTACTGATCTCCTTATACAAGCAATCTTCTCACAAACTTGGGATGCATATTTGGCGCAGTTCTGTCAGTCCTAGTCAAGAACGTCAAAATCTAAAAGTATGTTTATCAGCAGAATGCATGTTTACCTGTGCAGACACAGAGTTTATTTAAGGTATCAGTAATATTCTAAAGGACTGTAAATCTAAGCAATCTGTAGTACTGCAGGGCATTTTTGTAAACTCTAACATTTTTATAGACTTTTACCCAGTATGGGGGAAGAAACTTGTCATTCAGTCAGCCCTAAATAATGATTTTTAAATATGTAAGCAGCATGTCTGGCTTTGTAGTGGCAGCAATAATATACTTGGTATTTCAGCCTTTTGGAATATATTTAATTATGCAAGCAAACAAATCCTAAAGCCAATTACTTCCACTCATTATTTATTATTTCCTGCACAAACCTCATCTGCAGTACAAAGGCAGTGAAACAAAGCTACCATACCTGACTAAGCAATTAACAGCAGGAAAGAAGCAGAAAACGAAGGATTATTTCATGCAATTCAATTAATTAACATCATGGCACTAAAAAATTATGTTTTGTTTACCATTCATAGACCGTTTTTACTGGCTGTAGTGCACTGTTCTTTTTGTATCTTAATATAATAAGTATCAATGAAAAAAAAACTTATCCCGTTAAGAAAAGGTTAGTGGCATAAAGCACCTCCCCAAGTACGAAAACAAAATGGTATCAGACAATTTTTTCCATACTAGACATGACATGGAGCCACAGATGAAATCAGGATGTCATCTGAGTCATGCTGAATCAGAAACACTGTAAGAACTTCAGAAGAGTTTCTGATTTAAAGACACCAAACACACTCCCAAGGAGAGCAGAACAGCTCCCAGCTGTTCCTGCAGGGAGGTGAAGGCTGAGATCCTGGTAGACAAGCATCTCCCAAACCTCCCAGTTCCTTCTCCCAGTACAAGCAAATCCCACACCACACCTGCTGTCTGGGGCAATACCCAAATACAAACTGAGGAAACTACAAGGTATGTATTTTTGATACTGACCAAAGCAGTGTTAGCAGGATAACAAAGAGACCACAGAGATGAACTAATTAAACCTCTCTACCCAGAGAGAGATGTTTACATTTTCTTGTTGCTGGTTTGCTTCTTCAAGGTTTCTTTGTTTGTGCATGATCCATCTACTAAACACAAATGCAAAAGACATACCAAGCTTTACTGTGCAGTAATAACACTGGGACAGCAGAAACAAACAAACATTTCACTCCCAGAGAATATACTATTACTAAGAAAAGTGGCTCCTAGCTAAATTCCAGTAGTTTAAGCAAACAGCACCTGAGCTGTTAAATAACAATCTGCCTTACAGGTCATGGTGCCTGTGAGACCTCAAAACCAAAGTTTAGATGTCCTACTTCATCTGCCTTACTCATTCACCAAGACAGATGGAAAGCAAATGTAACTAGAGAATTATCACTGTGACACTTCCCCAAGACAGAGAAGCAATTATATTTGTTCAGGAAATGCGTTATGGTAGATTATCTTACACTCCATTTTGCAGATTATGTGAAGCTTTCAGCAGCAGAGAAATTATACTGAATCATTTTGTCTGATGTGAACCTACCAGATAAAATTCCAGGGGTCAGTGAAATTCTGCTGTTAGAGTGATGGTCACACAAATACCATGTTCACATGTTCCCATGCCATATTCATTTGCTAAGGGATACTGTGCAGGGCTCAGATCTGGCAGACAGCCCAAGCACAGTAATACACTGGAATGAAGAGATCATTGTGAAAGCAATACATCATAATAATAGTCTGATATTAGCCACCAGTGAAAGGTGCTGTTTATCTCAAACACTTTTTAAGAGCTTCTAAAAGATGTTTCCAGTCCTTAAAGAAAGACATTTTTTAGTCTAAGTATTTCCATAGCAGATTTCCAGGATGGTACTGAGACACAAAATAGAAACTATACTGCTCCTGTTTTTCTCCCAGGTTCATTCACTTTTCACATCCTACCTCATAAAAGCCAGCCTTAAACAGGCAGAAGACATTTAACCTTGGCACAAGTTATAACAACAGCCAGCAGCTTGATCTCAGTAAAAACATTTGTTACCCACAGAGTAGCCAGAGAAGGAAAAAAGCAACCTACAATCAGTGGACACTAATTCTGATGCTTAGACAGAGTAGCTGCTGTGCAAATCAGCTATTTTGGCCATGAGTTATCCATGGGCCATGTGGTTGTTCAGAAGCTGAATTGTTAAGTGTTGCAAACAAAACCACTCTTCCTATCCTTGCTATGATTTTCTGATGGCCCATTTGGGCTGCTGCGCCCTCTCTCTTCAGGAAAAGCAGTACAGCTCTTCCCTAGGCATTTAAAAAAGATTCTGTGCCAGGCCAGGAACATCACACAGAGGAGTTCCTTGTAATAAACAGCTAGGTATACAGATTTAGGCATGGAAAAAACCTAGTCTGCTTCAGAAAGTTACCCTGCTAGTTTTGTACATCTGCTGATGTTTCTTTGCTGCTCCTCACAACTCCACCACATCTACAAAAAATTACTGTTCAACAGCTCACAGCAAACCCTCCAAACCAGAACGGCAGCAGAGCATGAGCTGCTATTGGAGGAGGACTTGCACACCTGCTTTACTGTATCTGTAACACTCCTCAACTCATGAATCACACAAGAGCTGACTACTCTCAAGCACATCTGATCCTCCTCATCAGCTTCCATTTAAAAGGCCACAGTCTTCACACACATTTAGAATCACAGAATGACACAGGCTGGAAGGGCCACTTGATGTCTCTTACCTACACACCCATCCCAAGCAGTTCACCTAGACCTCATCCAGCTGAGCTTTAAAATACCTCCAAGACTGAAGAATCTACTACAACCCCTCCCAGTCTCTGTTCCAGTGTTTGACCAGCCTCATGATACCAAAGACTTTTCTTATATCTACCTGGAATTTACCCTGTTTCAACTTGAATCCTTTGCCCTGGCTCCTTCATCATGCACTTCAAGAAAAGTTTGGCAGCACCTGTTCTACACTCTCCCCACCCACAAGGTAGCTGAAGGCAGCACTGAAACTCCTGAATAACCTCCCCTCTGTCAGATGGAAGAAAAACATTTTCCTCTATATCTCTCCTCAAACCTCATTGTCCCCTTAATCACGTACTGGATTCATTCCAGTACATATCAACGTTGGTTTCACACCAGAGAACCTCAAACTGGCCATAATATGCTCTGCTCATACTTAGCTGTGACTCCAGAGCTCACCTGTCTGAAGAGCGGATTGTAGCATGTTTCAGCTAAAAACTATACATCTGTGTGCAACTGAGACAGGAAACCACTACAGCTCTGCAGAGTGGCACTCCCAAAAATATAAGATACAAGGTGCTTAGCAGAAATTCTGGCTTACTTTGTCAAACCTTTGCAATTCACTTACTTTGCAGTGAGACCTCTGTTCCCATCGTGAAGCATTTTGGAGATTCAATGCTTTTCCTCTGTCTTGAAAGCAAGAAACCCCCTGATGAAGTATATTACATCTGAACAAAAGTATTTTATGGATGCAACTCCAGCTTAGAGCTAAATCTTACTAGGAAATAACACAGTAGCTCCCAATGATGCATTACAACACTGTTACGGAATTTCCCAGAAATGTAGTGGCAATGTGGAGTTCAGGTCTATCCACACTGCTTGCTGTGACAGACTGTAAGGAGTAAGCATTTGAACTCTCAGTGATGGGATACCATACCAAGAAGAAAACATAATAAAACTTCACTAAGTGACTCAAAACTGAGCCTGAGTTAAAGGCAAAACTCTCACTAGCTTCTGAAAACAAACTTGAGTCGCTGTGCAGCAAGAGCATCTCACTGGCTGGAGAGGTTGGGCTAGTGTCATGCAATCCATTTAGTTATATAAAAGTCTGGAAAAGGAACACATTCAAGCTATTTATGATCCCTCACTTGAAATGACTAGAACCCTCTAAAAATAAAGTATATAATTAAGCAGCCAGAATATCTTTAAACAAATCACTGTCATCTTCTGGTCAGAACTCCTCTGACTCTAGTACACTTTTCAAGACAACCACTCAAACCTGCACACACAAATTATGCAGTTGCTGCAGCAAGCATCTCATCCCTACATAGGGGCAAGCCAAGGCTAAATCTTGCAGGGGAGGCTCAGCAACAACAGAGGGTACAAACTACAGGAAAAATTCCTAACCTGCTAGCAAGAAATTAAATGACCCATCCAGTTACGAACCACCACTGGTCCACGGCAGCAAAGAATGCCCTTGATTGTCACATGGCCCATGTAATCCTAGCCAGCAAGGGCAAAGCCCTGGAAGTACTCAGTCTACAAAACAGAGGAACTCATCTTCCTCCAATTACAGGTTTGGACCAAACCATTTTGTTTTCAATTCACCCATCCATCTCCATCAGTTTTCCCAAGTCTTTTGATCTCTCTTCCCAGGATACCAGGAAACTGAAAAAGGACCAAGTATTAGCTAAGGCATCCACTTGCAGGTGCTGCTAGTGCCTCTGACCACAATCACTCCCAAAGGCTCAAATGCAAACACTCGCTCTGAACAGGGAGCTGGTTTTAAACGGCAGGAAAGATTTCTTGAAAATAAACAGAAAGCAGTCTTTCCCATACTACCTACAAAAGAAAATGCATTGGTAGCTCTCCAGTTACTACTCCCCAGTCACCACAAACACACTACCTCCTTCTGGGGCTGCCTCCCCACAAGCTGTGATTGCAGCTACTCACAGGAATATGTTGAAGCAAGCTAAATTAGCACAGTTACTCAGTGCAGCAAACACAATTGTCTCAGCCAGGAACAGGCATCAGTGGCTGAAGCAGCAACATCTGCCACAAGCCAGTGTGCTCCAAGAAGAGTACAAACAAAAAAGTATTTTGGGAGCTACCACAGCACTGCCTATCTGCACTATCTCTTCCCAGGGCTCACCGTGCTGCTTCACCCAACCCTTATGCAAACAGCCTGCATGAAATTCCAGGATGGTGCAATCCAGCTGCTGACAGACAGAAAGCCAGGTCCCAAGATCCACTATCCATGCAGTTGACCTCTCCAGTGGCAGCATCAGCAAAGATGCCTAGATCTGAATGCTCAACAACTCAAATGGAAACAGATGCTTGCCCC
Organism: Sialia sialis; assembly: GCA_009812075.1. Taxonomy (NCBI): domain Eukaryota; kingdom Metazoa; phylum Chordata; class Aves; order Passeriformes; family Turdidae; genus Sialia; species Sialia sialis. Next base: position 4,794,420 of record VRYO01002326.1, read on the forward strand.
CCAGGAACTGACTTATTGATGGAAAAAACTAGTTCATGAATTCATTAAAACCTATTCCTCCATCTTTGAGGCTTCATGAACAATGCAAACAAGGATTCACAACTGACTTAGTACCAAAAAAACCCCAAAAACAAACTCTGAGATCTGTTAAAATGCTAGGCTGGAGCCTCCAGGTCAGCCTCTGTACACGGTAAAATCTCAAATGTTGCATTCAACTTGCATGTTTCCTATTCCTGATTCTCAGTGCTTCCAGGACTATTCATCCAGCTTCCAGAACAGTGAAAAAATTCATTTTCAAAACAGAAACACGTAAATTAACTCTTCATATTAAATTCGTATTTGTTTTCCCTTCAGGAAACCCTGCACCCAGTAATGCCGGACACTACTGCTAATTTACCAAACAAATTCACTCAAAGAGAATTACTGCAAAGCAGACTGGAATAGCTTCCTGGAAATCACTCAGGTTTTGTGCAAGGCATTGGCTCTCCTCAAGGCAAAGCAAGAAGGGAGAATGGAGAACCCACTCACAAACAGAGCCACAGTGGAGTCACAGCTTCCCAGAGCAATCCACTTCTTTCCAAAGCACTCCAGTGGAACCAGAATAGCTCTTCCAAGAGCACACTGCAGGAGCAAGATGTGTATCCACAAACATGCACCAATATGGCACTGCAGTCACAGCATGCTGCATGACAGAGAAGTTGGCCCTCACTGAGAGCCATGGCATGCAAGGACAACTTTGAGCACACCCCTGGCTCTAGAGGGGCAGACAGATGCGTGCCAGGACTTACCAACACCACCCAGGAACCTCACTTCCCAGCACTTCCTGCAGCGCTAGAATTTGGAGACACACATATTGTTTGCAAACCAAACAACAACAAACTGGCATTTTAAACACCAAAACTGAATCTCTCATTTTGACATGGCAGTTCTCACCACAAAGATCCAACCCCAGATGACAGACTGCCAAGAATTTTTTTGTCTGATATAATCTAAATATAACAATTTGTTTTTTGTTATGATACTGTTAAAAAAATCTACTCAGGAGAATATATCTGAAGCCAACTTTCAATTGGCACATTTTTCTTTTTTTTTTTAATTGACAAGTTATTATTATCTTGTAATCCCTAAAGATACCATGATGGAAACACAGTCTTAACTACAGAAAAATAATATTCTGTTATTTGAACACACTCAGTTTTTCTGGTTGATACCAGATGCTAAAGTAGTTGTAGTTTTTGATTTCCTAAAGTTGCATATCCCTCTTTATCAGAAAAATACTTGTCTCCAAGAACAAAACAAAAAGCTCCTGTGTCAGCTAGTCTTCACCACTACAGCCACCTGATCAGTAGACAAACCACGACTTTTCTGCTTTTAGACACTAAATCAACTTTTATTAAAAAGAACTCCCTTCATTTAGAGCAGCAAACCTATTGCTATAGAATGCTTTTTTCATGGTGATGATAGCAGAGATGAGAATTGGGGGTGAAAAAAGAGGAGTAATTCCAAGTTCTTTAGATAACCTGAACATAATGCAAACACATTGAAGATAAATTTAATAAGCATCAGGAAAAGTAAATTGAGTGACAAGTACCCCTCATGTTCTCTTTCTCTCAAAATAAAAACTTAACTAAGACTACTAAAGCCTTGTTCCATCTCATGAGCTGAAACAATGACACACTTTTTGAGAACAAACATTGTCCCTGTACCCAAGACCTGAGAGCTTTTATCTTCTTTGGTCTTGCACTGCATGGAGAGAATTAGGACATCAACATCAGGGCCAAAGTCCTCTGGGACAACTGGGAGGAGGACAACAGGTTCCTCAGGTGGGTGGCACCTGAGCAGCCTGTGGCAATCTCACACAGCTCCATGCAGTCACCCACCCAGACACTGAGATGCTCAGAAAGAACACATCTAACTTGGATTACATATGAGGGAACACATTACATAGGCAGCAGCCAGCCCTCATGGTCTGCATGTGATTTATTGGGCCTGTGTACAAAGAAATTCTGGATTTGTGTGCATCCCAATTCCCATTACATTTCACTCAGATCCTTTTGAAAGTATCAGCCTCATAGGTTTTGGCCCCTACATCCACACCTGTGTGCACGTGGAAATCAATACATCATTCCACATAAAAGCCAAACACTTGCACTCATTTTCTTTGAGGATCTAGATTTTTCAGACTAGCAGGAAAGATCTCATGCTCTAAAGCTGGCCCACAGTCTAAACTATACAAACTGTAGTTGACACTACAGATCCAGAACTTGAAGATGTATCACCTTACAATACATCACATAATAGTAGAAATTTTTGTTTTGAAAGACAAGTAGTATTAACAAAAATATTTCCTGCAGCATTATTTATAGTGAGAAGAACAAAAGAGCATGTTGGAAACTGGGAGCAAGCCACATTATCTATGAGGCACCATGCCAGCAGAGTCATTTTCTTCCATAGTGAGTGCTGAGGAGTTTTGGGCCCATTTGCCCCTGACAGAGGTTCAATGTAAAGTCCTTACATATCAATACATCATAGAGAGCTGGAGAAGACATGCACAAAAGGAGATTGCTACTCTCAGAAGGAAGCTGAGAGTCCCAGCTGTACCTCTGTTCCAATTAGCCACTCCATGAACTTTTGTCATAAGAGAAGGTTTTCTGAAAAAATAAATACATGCTCTGATTAAGTAAATTGTGAGCAGTTAATTTGCAATACCACAGTCCCCAAGGGACTCAAGCACCAATCTCTCTGGTGTTTCATCTACAGTAATTTAATAATTTACATGGTAAGACCTATGGCCTACAATGAAGACACTAGGATGGATCTTGAGTATATTATTCACCCTAGTGACACTGACTGAAAGGCACTGCTTGGTCAATTTAAGCAAACAAGACCTAGCAGTCCCACTACCTGATCCAGTGATTAGTACAGCTGCTGTTTTCACTGCTCCACAGCACAGGATCAACAGCTCCACAGCTAACAGCTTCCACCAGCAAGCAGGTTCACGTCAGCCTTACAAAAAGAGGAAAAACCAAGCATGTTCCTTCATTTACATTCCAATTCACTAGAAGTCACTACACAATTTAAATCTCTGCTCTCACAAACAGAGACATGCAATATGAGGTGAGCCTCACAGATTCCCATATTTCTGCTATTCTAAACACTGTGTCCTCTTCTCCTTTTGGGGCTAGACCTTTTAGTTTGTTTTCTTCCAACATCTCCTAGATTGCTTTGTATTTTTGATTGGCTGGAATCGAGTTGGTCATTATTACCATTTCAAGTAGTGTTGCCTCAGCTCTGCAGCATCTCAGAGCTCTGAACAGCAAAGCACTCTTTAATGCAGAGAGCACTCAATAATAAGATTGTGTAATAAAAACTACACAGCATCTTTAGGGGGCCATCTTGTATCAGCCTAGCAAGAGGATCAGAATGGAGAGCAAACAGTGCCATGAGTCCAGGCAGTTCTAAACGTCTTCTCCTACAAATCACAGTGAACAATCACCAGTCTCCACTTCCAGGCCACACTGTGCACCGCCAAATATTTTAAGAAGTCACTGACCTCTTTTAAAAAATTCAAAATTACCTGAATGCTATTTACACATCTGTCATAATTAATCGTCTACACACAGAATCTCTTGATTAAAAGTATCTTCTTTAGATTTGGTTGCACAAATAAAACATTATATTGGGTTGATCAATATACTGTTGTAAAGCAAATGGTTTATGTAGGTTGGTGACAAGCATCCCTCACCACATAAGGTGTAAATGTAAGTGTGACAATGAATTTGTCTCCAACCACTACAATAAAAGGTTATATCAAGGATGAAAAGGAGTTGCATAATTGCTATAATCTTTTGAGATTTTTCTCTGTGGACAACAATGGATGCTTGTGCTAATTTTCAAGTCTTCCACCTATCATCAAATGTAAAGCAAAAAATATTTAGTTTACAGGTGTAAGGAAGCAACTTCAATGCTTTGATGCAAAATACCTGAGCTCTCTTTTCACTGCAACTGTGAGTATGAGTAATTTAGCTGGAAATTGTGAAAAAGTGATGAATGACTCGTAGAGTTCTCCAACTGGTTTTCTATACATCTGCTCCAGTTGATAAAATACAACTTATGTAACTAGGACAAGGCAATTGAGCAATAAAGACAGCACAGGAAATGCCATTTCTGCCATTAACCAAAATACTCATGGCATTTACATTCTCAGAGAACCATTGGGAAAGTCTGTTCCTTTTTTTTCTTTCTTTCTTAAGAACACAAGTGTTTATAAAAATCAGTAACACCTCCTTTTTTTTTTCCACCCACATGGACTTGGCTGCATATCCCAGTATTTTTTTATGTCAGCTTCAAAAAACCTGCATTGCATTGCTTCAAGGCCTCAAGAAAACCAAAACAATTAAACTACACACTGATTTAAGACCTGCCTTTTCTCCTCTATGTGCCCTGTGCTCAGAGAGAGACTTGATTCCCCCTGCTAAATCTGGCCCCAATGCAGCTGCTGATTGGAGGTAGCTCATGGGACTAACGTCCATGATATGAACTAAAGAACATTCATGAATCAGGAAGTCTGTCTAGGTACCTGGACAGTGCAGGATGTTACTACCAGAGCATCTGGGAAGAGTGTTAGGGCTTTAAGAACCTGCACCAAAATAATATTCTGGAGATGAAAACCATGAAGGAAATAAAATCACCCAGACATCCTTGGAGGACAGAGGGACCATGAAATGCTGTTTCTCCTAAAAGGCAGCAGTCCCCTGCCTGCCCACACAGTTCAGCAGGCTGGGCACAGGAGGTGGCTGCCTTTTCTGTAAGCATTCACCAGCCGCTCTCAGTCCAGCCAAAGAGATAGAAACACACACAACCACCAACCTCAGACAGAACACAGCAGCCCAGGACCACAGAACACAGGTAAAATGCTCAGTCCAAGCACGCCTTTCCTCTCTAGATCCCTTGGCATCAACACAGTTCTCCCTGTGTATTTAGGAGCTAGTTTGAAAGCACACTGTAATCTGGTTTTTTTATAATATACCTACAATTTTGACATTTGTACCCACAGATTTTCTCCTCACACAGGCTGTCCTGACCAAAGGACGAGTCTTGCACCAAAGGCTTGACAGCTCTGAGGACAGTGCCACAGCAGGGCACTGTTGGAAGCGCAGGAAAGGGAATAATCACACTTTAGGTGCTAATCCTGCAACAGTCTAAAAACCCAGACTCCTCCTTCTCCCTAATGAACAGGCTGCAATTGATGCCACAAGATTTTGGTTTTTGCGAAAGGAGAAGGGCCTCAATCACAAATGGAAAAAATACCAAAACCAGACTTTGATTGGAAAATGCCAAAATGAAATTTTGATACAGTAACTAAAAATTACCTAATGTCCAACAATTAGTAATTCAGGTGCAGATTTCACTTATACCTAAAGAATAAATCCTGATTGGTGATGTATAACCAGGTGACCTTCCATTGACACATCAAGATTTATAAAGCATGCTAGTTGTTTTACTGCAAAATAACTGATAAAAAGATTTCCAGAGATTATAGTCCAGGCTTAACTGCTGAACTATCAAGTCTGTAGAATACTACATAAAGAAAGAGTGAATAGAAATGTCGGTTACCTTTGAAACATTGCAGTTTCAGACCCAGCACAAACTCATCTTTCTTTCTCTCTCTGTTGCTTCAAGGAGTACAGAACAAAACCCGCATGCTTATTCACATATCTATGTTTTTAGATTAATTTGCCAACTTATGTTCATGGTCTAAACACGCAGGAAGTCTCCCTCATCGTTTCCAGAAGTCACCACAAATGACAAGTGATAATGTGACAAGTGACACTGATGTATCTGCACTTTCTCCCTTTCAAAAAAGATCTAAAGCTGGCGGGCCATTGATTTTGTTATACATTGTCCCTTGTTCTGCAAGGAATCCCTTAATAAATCCCAATACATCAGCAATTATGTAATAATTTTTAGCAAGGTTTCTATGCTGCTTGCTTGTAGGACAGTCTAGAAAATCATGGAAAAATCACTAACCATCTCATCCAAGTTACTACCATCCCTCCCACAGACTTTGTAGAGAATAAATGAAAGCAATAGGCTTGTTATAAAATGGATCCTGTACTAACTTTACCAACTGAATATAAAGCAGACTTTAATTCTTCTGAGGATTCTAGGTAAAGCATGTCTCAGTAGCAGACAACAACTCCCTACAATATTTAATCTGCCTTAGAAGCTCTTTCAATGAAGATGATAATTAATAATACATACCTCTCTTCAGTGAATAAAACAGGCTCTAGATTACACTTCATCACTTTTCTATCCTGTATTCCTGCTTTCCTAATGAATTCACAGTGAAAAAGCAAACCAAATCTGATATCCAGGGCCCTTGGTAAAGTCCTGCATGACAGCTCCCTTCCTTAAAGAGAGTGAAGTTGGCAATCAAGGACCTGAGCCTCACAACCAGAGCTGACATCAGCCTCCCCTGCAACAGGAAGCAGAACATAGAACTTTCCCCTATACAGAAAAAGAAAAAAAAACTATTTATTCCATCTAAGGTTCTCACAGTTATGATTCATACAACCAAGCAACTGAGGGAAAAGGACTAAGGGGCAAACTAATCAACATATACTGTAGAAATCATCTCAGCATGGCAAGTGGGGTAAAACTGGAATCCAGTAAGATTATTTAGTAGTTCCTTTCTTGTCTGTTGATCATAAAATTGTTATAGTATGAATTTTCATATTTCAAAAGACATGTACAGTTATTCTATCAATCATTCTTTATATTTGTTGATACATTATTCTTACTAAGTCATTGCTGCCATAGGAAAAGCTTCCTATTTATAGTTTTTTCTGTACGTGCAGGAGCTATTACCCTGGCATTTGAATGTAGGTTGCAGATGGGTTTAGTGATTCATGCATATCAGTGCAAAACTGAATGATGTAGTGTTGACTGCAGGTAAAAACATTTCAGTTGAAAACTGTCCAAGTGACAGCTCTCATGTGTTGGCAGTCATGTCCCTACTGCTGACACCGTTTCTGTTTAACACAATCCAAGTATTAGACTCCAGCAGTATTTGTGTATTTAAGTTCCATTCAGCTCAGTGGAGTCATATATGTGCACACACAGACATGCATGTGCATAAATAGTTTTATGAGTAAGGATGTACCATGAAAAGTTTACTGGAAATCAATAAAAGGATCAATGCTGAGCAGTACGGAGTATCCTTGGGGAACTTCACAGCAATGCAAATCAGTTCTGTAAAAAAATTTTCATATCCTTAGCACTTTGGAGAGAAAAAAATACTTCCTGAAGAATTTTTCTAAGCAACAGATGGTATTATGAAGCAGGAATAATTCTCTAGTAAAAGACTGAGTTGGTTTAAAACTTCCACAGAAATGTAGTAATTCTCTACAAAATTGTCAGATTCAGGAGTGGGCACTTGTAGAAAATCATCTTTACTTTCCAAACGGAAAAAAAAAATTAAATCCCTGAGTCATAGCTCAAGATTCACAAATACAGGACTTCAAGTAGACCATTATATATGACTCCAGGAAACTGCAGGAAGTATCTAAGCCATTTGCTTGAAATAAGTGACAGCATTAGCCCAGCTAGGCATTTTCCAGTATCTCAAATGACATTTTAGAAAGATGCACTTTTCCATCTGACTAACAGCATGATTTCACCAGTTGTCACCATAAAAAATCTACATGGCAAAACCAAAACTGAACAACAGCTTTTTCAGGTTGGAAAAAGGAAAGCAAACATCTGCTTTGCTTTCTGCCTCCCTAGTTAATATATTAAGCTAGACAATGTGAAAAAGTGCTATTTTAAAACACTGCTATAATATTGTTTATGTCTCTGAGCCCTCAAAGTAAACATCAATGTACCATGATTAAATCAAACACAGGACCACTTCATAACACTATTTAAAAAAGGCCTTTTCCTAGATTGAAAAATTATGTTGACCTTAGCCATAAAACTCAAGACCATTTATGATCTCTTTAGACCATGAATGTCTGTCTAACACGTCTCAGTAAGTACCTCATGACATTTCCTAGCAAAAGTAACATTGTAAACAATAATTACTGCTAGTAATTGGTTATAAGTTTGAAGTCTTGAAACTGTTTTGTCATTAACATCCCCTACACTACACCACAAGTCCTCAGGGGAGAAAAGATAAGAAATAAGAAGCAGCAGCCTAAAGTTGTCAGATACAGAGCAGAGAGCCCTAAGCACCTTTACAGAGACTTTTACAGACCTTTACAACATTCTCAACAGCTGATTTAGTGTGAAAGCAGGTGCCAAAACCCCAACACCAAGAATTACAAACACCACAGTAACTCAGCTTCCAGCTGGGAATGAGTCCCAGCCTGCTTCCCCAGGCTCATTCCAACCAAAACTCTCTCTACTGTTTCATACATGCTTAAGCCTCCAGCAAGTTCCACAGGTGCTAGAACTCCAACTCCCTGGAAAAAACGAGGTTATTGTCCTGTGTTACCACTTCCAATGTTTCTGCAAAATACATTTCTTCCAAGGACTGACCCAAGCCCAGCAGAGGCAAAGTAAAGATTCCTAGCTAAGGCAAGCCACCTTGCAACCCAGTTCACAGAAGTCTTTAGCACTTTGGCAGGCCCATGGTACCCCCACTAAGGCAAGATATCCCAGGATTTCTCCATTCCAACTCTGCAAAATGCCACACAAAACACAGGAAGACCCATACCACAACCTTCTGCTCATTTTAATACCAATGCAACACTGGAGCAGTAATTCTGTACATTTTGAAGTACAGGTCTTAATGAGATTTACTGTTAGCAGCAGGAGTCCTGAGGAAAAAGAGCTCCTGTTCTGTTTTTTGTCCCAACTTCGGAGAGCACCAGCACAATATCCTAATTGCTAATCATCTCCTCCCTCATTCACTGCTCAAACACTGAAAGAGCCTGCATACTCCCAAAACCAAAGCTGCCTGCATCAGACATTGTCTAAAGGAAGTACCCTAATTATGCCTAATTTAGGATTTACATTTTAATTTCAACTTCAAGACAGCTGGGCTCTTCTAAAGGGAAAACCAAGAGCAGCACAGTAAATCCCCCTGCTTTTCTTTCCAAGCTATTGCTGGGGGGTTTTCACTGCTTAAAAACACCATTAACACACAGTGAAAGAATATTGTTGCCTCTCTGGATAACAAACTATTAGCGTAAGAACTGCCCAACCTGGGGCAGAAGCTTTCAAGAACTGCAAAGTTTTCTTTTTCCTCTCCTGAGGGTAAAATAAATGCCATATAGCCTTTCAGATTGAGAGAGACAAGAAAATGAAAAGGTTTACTGATCAACTTGATCCACCCTTTCAAGACAGTTGCTACATATTTATGTGGCTGCCCCATACCATGTGGTAGAGTACCACTGGCTTGTTTTTCATTAAAATGCTAACACTTCAGTTGCATACTGGAAGTTAAGATTGTCTTTAACAAGGATCTCAGCTGTAGAACCAATCCCACAGGATGCAGACCTAAGAACTGAAGCAATACATAAAAAAAAGTTTAGGTGGGTTCCTCAGAATTCAGTGCATTAAATTCACAATAAGCTTTGATATCAACGCTAAAAAGTAATTAAATTGGTATTCCAATCCTAAGTGTTTAAATTGTGCTTACAAACATTTTAACATTAAACTGACAGAGACAGACACTCTGCAAAGAAGCTGCTCTAAAAAATACACAGCAATGCTTTTAGTCTTGCACCAACACCATAAGAATGAAAGTAATGAACAACCTATTCAAGCTTCCTGAAGACACTCCAAAGTGTTTGCAAGGAAGGTAATCTGCATTTACACAGCCCCTGGAGTAGAAAATTTTCTTTAGAATGTGTTATTCTCCCAAGGTAGTTAAAGACCTTTCAGGGCAGGACAAAGAGCAGGGTGAGCTTCAAGGCAGTTATCAATCAGTCCTGGATTCAGCAAGAGCTGGGAGATCTGAGCCATTTATCCACAGAGCAGCCACCTCATGAAAAGGCATCTCCCAGTGCAGCTGAGACAGCCAAAACACACCCATTCACCTCAGGACTGCCATGCCTCTTTTTACCTGCTGGAGTAAGCAGGTGAGTATTGAGGATGCAGGTGGGAGAGCTGTTTCCCCTTGCTCACTTCTGTGCAACCACCCAGGCTCAGCCTGAATTCCTGACCCCCACATGCCACCAACTGCTGCCAAGTGGTCAACAACACAAAAAATGTGTACTGCTCTACCCAGATCTCCATTTCCCTACTAATACTTTTTAAATCTACCTGAATAGTTTAAAACCTTGAGCCTGCCCTTTCTGAGCTGCAGGCACTTTGACGGGGAAACACAAAACTAAATGTAGGTAAAACGTAAGATACTGAACCAGGCATATACAAATCACAGGGCAAACCACACAGTTCTATTATACTAACAGTCTAAGTAACCTTTATCTGTTGCACACATGAATATTCAGAGGGAAGTACCTAATCTAAAATTGCACATTACTGCCATTACTGCCATCTCTAGCCCACCTGTCACCACCCTGGGTGGCTTTGTGTCACTGACTGGAGTGTATGGGCTACTTTGTCAGTCACCTAGAAAATACCACCCTAGTATTCAAGCCCTGACATGTCAAGTAGCTCTAATTCAGCTTTCAGCTCAGTTCTTTGTCCTCTAAAAATAACTCATGTTTAATTGCAACTGGCTACAATTTTCTAATTCTTTGTGACCCCAAACCTCTAAATCTATTACCCAGAGACAGCCTAAAGTAATCCTTAATGAAGGTGTGGGTACAATGAAGCATGCTAGGGGCCATCTGGTTGCCAGGTGTTTCCTGGCTTAGCTTTTCTTCACAATACACATCACTCCTCCTCCCCTAATTCCATGGAAGGCAATTTCTACCTCAGAAAAGTCCTTCATTAAAGACACAGATGATGGCTTTATTGCAAGCAAGTCAGCTGCAGCACAGCAAAGTTCAAAGCAGAAAGCCTAGAAGGGCTGTTTACTACTACACATATCTCCCTGTAACTATCACCAAAAGACTTTGCCAGGACTACTTCTGACTCTTAATAGGAAGTGCAACATTTTCACTGTGACTTTATGCTTTGTGTCCTTCGCAAGAAAAAAAAATTAAATTTCAAGGTACAAGCAGTTTTTACAATAGTACCATTTACACAGAAAACAGGTGATTTAAAATGTACTAAGCAAGGTTGACAACCAGGGTAATTTGATTTCTTTCAGGGAGCAACACAACCTATCAGTGTGGTTATATCCTGTTAACTTTATTTTCAAAATGAAGCATTTAAGTTCCTTAAAATCCCTGTAAGACATGTAAAAGCCTTCCAGCTTCCAAGCACACATTCCTGGCCCTCCCCTTCACAAGTGCTCTGAAACGATTCAGAGAGCTGCACTGGTAGAAAGTAAGTAATTTTTGTACAGCACTAGCATTGCCCCAGCTCAACTTACTGAGCCAGCTTTCCCACAGGGTCAGGCAAGGACCAGGCATCATAGGAGCATGAGACCCCCAGAGAACCAGCTGGGATAAGCTCTGACTGCCAAGAGATCACATCCCAGACTATTCAATAGGAAAGGAAAGCCACTCCTGACTCCCACTACTGCACTAAGATTTAGTTTGCATAAAGCATCTCACATTCCACGCTAGTGACAACCACATGCACACTCAGATCGGTGGGGATACTGAGACATTTATTGTGAGAAAAGCTGGTTTTACACACTTCTTCAAGACAGATTATTTCCTTATACAGTATTTCTTGACTAAGTGACCTAACACACACTGCCACGTCAGGAACATTCTTTAATGTGAGGCACATCTCACAGCCTGTAGCTCAATTCCATCTTCCCTCTCTCTACATCCACCCTTTTTTGTTTTCAAACTGTACTACCATAACTTTTTCAGTGCTTGATCAACTATACAAACAAGAATAACAAAACAATCCCAATATCAGAACATGTTTGACCTACAGCCTGAAGCAAACAAGCTCCCTTCCTCTTGTTCCCTCAGTTTCCCAACAAGCTGATGATGAAGCCAGAGCAACCAAGGCTGGTCAGACCATTCTTGCACTCTGGTACCATTGTGGACCAGAACCTGTGGAAACACAAGCATATCCTCACCCCCAGGTTATCAACTGAATGGGTCCTTCTCATTTTCCATTTTCAAGATTCTTAATAAGTACTTGAGCTTTTTGTAAGTAAGCCAGTGATCCACTAAAATGGTGTTGGATGGGGGTTAGGTCATTCTGAACACAATTCAAAAAATTAAGATTTTTTGCAGTCTTTCCCATCCCTACACTCCCCCTTTTTCATTTTAACAACATGAACTTGAGAGCCCTATGGGCCCATTCAACAATCACTTGACCCATAGGGCAATGTGGAATACCCATGAGACACTGAATCCCTCACAAATAAAAAAAAATTGTCTGTTTGGATGTATAGGCTGGCCCATTATAATTATTTATTATTTAAGGAGACAGGTACTCCAAGGGCTGCAAAAGTAGACAAAAAATGACACTGACTGCCTTTCACATGTTCACCTGTATGGGTGGAAGCAAAAATACATGTGGAAAAGTTATCAATCATAACATGAACATATGTTGATCTAGCAAATTGAGGAAAATGTGTGCCTTTGGTTTGCCAGACCTCTAGAGCTTAAAGTGTTACATTTTTACATCACTGTTTTTAACAAAACCCACAAGCTAGGGTGAGGAAGTAAAGTACATGTGCCATTTCAACTCCTTAGCATTTCATAATTTATCTCCTTCACATCACTCACTGGAGTTTCCACAAGATAACATGACTTCACAAGAGCTTATTTTCCCCATGAACAGGCAAACAGATCAAAACACTCCGTAACTGGTAACCATGCTTCCCATGAATGCACATACTGACTTAACAGACAGAACCTTGGGAAACAATTTAAAATTACAAGGGCATGGTTCTGCCTACGGACTGGAACTAAAAATATGCAATATAGAAAAATTGATGGTCCTGTGTAATTTTAGCTTGAAAGGATTTTCAAATCAGTATTATTACAGAGCATCCATCACAAAAAGGAGAATCAAAAGGATTGGGATGAAAATATCCTCCAGTTCTCCCTCCAGAGCCCCAAAAGGGTCATGATTAGAACCTTGCGTTTCACTCTATGGTGGCACAGAAGGGGCTGGTACGACTGTCAAGGTGGCACAAGTGTCCTTTTCCCTGTCTCTAGATGCCACATGCACCATGAACATCTCAAATACTGTCCACCACAGACACAAAAGCTCTGCCAACGCTCTGTTGCTCATTTCATAACAAAATCCAGCAGAAGAATATCCCATGTTCTTTTTCCATTTCATCTATACAGCAGGTTTCATAGCTGTGTGGGACTCTGCCCAGAGCTGCGTTTCAATACGAAATGAGTGACTTAACTGAAAGGTAACAAAGTGAAAGAGATAAATGCAGACAGACTTACACTGGAAGGGGAAATTGCTCAGCACCAGTGCCAGTTGTGAAGGATTTTCAAGTTCAGCTACGAAGTAAATCCATAATGGAATGGAAAATATTAACAAGTGATGAGAGATGGCACCTTTATTCTTAAGGCACACTTGCTTGGTCATTTTACTATCTGTATATTCTAATATCTTTTAAAATGCAAGTTTCTGCTAGAAATTATTTTCACAAGCTTCAAAACATTCTTCAAGGAGGTACTCATTTGCTTAGTGACACAGCAAATGGGCCAGGGCTTATTTATTAATCTAGGAGGATTACACTTCAATCTAGATCAACCTTTGCCTGCAGGTAAGGGCAGTAGGGCAGATAAATACACCAGATTTTCCAACCACAAAGGCATGAAAGGAACAGAATCCTAAAGGAAACTATGTCGTGCTTGGATGGGAGAAGAGGTGAATACAAAGAGACAGCCACTTCTTTTTTATCTGTTGTTCAACAGCTGCTGGAACAAGCAAATTCTATTCCACTGACCTGTCAGTCCTGAACCTACCTCTAATAGCTGAAACAAGTCTCCATGGATAGTTTTGCAAGTGAAAAAATAGCACATTTCTCTGATCTCTTTTTTTTCCCGCCTTTTTAATGTGCCCACAGATCACTTTCTCACTGAAGGAAAGCTCATTTTTCACTTACCTTCCCTCTTCCTTAGACAAGCAAGGAAAAGGCACCAAAACACTGGTGCAGAAAACACAAACACTCATTACAGATAAATCATTCTCTCCTCATCCCAGGATACACACAAATCACTTATTCCACTGCACACTGGAATAAGCAGTGTCATTGAGACTGATCTTGCAATAACTTAAAATGCAGAAGAAAATTCCACCCTCTTCAGAAAAAAAAAATTAGAGCTTCTACCAGTATATAAAACAAATCAGAAACAAAAATAACTCAAATCTTCCAAGTAACTGAAACTTCAGTACTTAAATCCACAAGAGTTTGGCAGAGCAGTAATCACCTAGTGCCAGCAACAGAGGTATTCCAGAGTAATGCCCCATAATGCCAAAACTGCAATACAGTGTCTGCAAGGAAGTCTTTCTGACTTACCCTGGTAGTAAACATGGCTTTATGCCCTGAAGTATGGAATACGCTCATTTTGCCCGATATTTTTTTCCAAGTATTTATTCCCTTCCTCCTGCTTGTAACAGGTGGTAAAATAATTCAGTCCTAAAGTACTTAATTTAAATGGTAAACAAGTTACTTTAAGTACAACTTGCACATTCACCAAGTTTCTCTGTTACCATCACTGGAATAAAACAGAAAATTCATTATACCACCCAAAAAAAGGAGTATCTGCCTTAAAATAGCCAGTAGCATTCTTATGTGCTGGCTCAGAGAGGTGCATGCATTCCACCAATTAAACACTGTCATTGTCACCATCTTTTAAAAAATAACTTAGTTACAGTCAAGGACTACACTCTTATAAATAGCAGTGTACAAATATATTTGTGCTAAAAAACAAAAAGCAGTATCAAGTTCATAAAAAAAGATTTCAAAACATGCAATAAGGCATTGTTTCAGTAGATACTACTTACCTACTATAAGTGTCACAAAACCTGTGCTTACAATACAGGGCTCAAAGACTACTTACTTAGTCCAGGTGACTCAAAGGACAGAAATCCCCATGATTATGGCTGCACATCAGGCAACACTGGAAGCACTTTCACAAGTCAGCACCCACCCAAATGTCAGTGTCTGAACAGCCTCATGGAAAGGCCTGATTGACTGTGCCTATGGAAACTGGGAGTTACAGGTAATGATGCAGGTCAGGACTAGCATCCTGACACCAGCATTACCATCTAAGTAAACAAACATTCCAGCATCTGAAGTGTCAATATCATAAATATGGTTAAATGACAAATGTGTTTCTCATTTCCTCAATTAAAATTTTACAACAAATTATTAATTCCATTTATTGCTATGTGAAGATGCAAGCATACAGTGGACCAAAACAAAGGAAAAAAAAACCACCTACAGTAATTTCACAATTATAAGCCACACCTGATTATAAGCCACACCTCCTGGTAGCCGGGTAGACCACAGGATTTGTCCATATATAAGCCGCACTCTTTTTTTTGCAATGATCCATGTGTAACAAAGTAAAAAAATTAGTAACAGAATCGCTGCCAGCTGGGTTTGGTGTCAGGTGCTTAAGTTGCAACAGTTTTCATAGACCAGCAAAGCCTTTAAACGCAGCCCCAGGCACCCTCCCTGGCCGGCTCTCACTTCCAGGTTGGCATTTCACTGGGATTTGTCCATAGAAAAGCCACACCTGAATATAAGCCGCACTACTGGGGTAGGCTGGATTCTTCAATGAAAATGGTGCGGCTTATATTCGTGAAATTACTGTAAGTGAGTTCAACTTTTTTGAGAAGAGTCCCAGAGGTCATTCTAAGTGCATACAGTTGAACTTTTTTTTTCCTAAAAGCATTCCACTATTCGTATTGAAAGGTACATTTAGAAGAATTTTTAATATTGCATTCAAAATACTGCTAATGTTTTAAGTAACACTAGTAGCACACCATTAAAAATTATCTAAACTGAAAGACTATGAGTATTATCTATAAATCACTTCTGCTATTTTTGGCGAACTGTGGAGTACAAAACTAAACATAATAATTTACAATAATACAAAATACTTTTTATTAAAAGTTTAAACATAAATGTATTATATGCTGTAATATATAATATACTGCACTGGGTAATAAATGCTTATTCAAGACTCTGCTGAGTTTTATTCAGAAGCACAACCAGCTCCCTACAGCCTGGAAAGCTTAACTTTGCAGAAAAACATGGAATGAAAGCTTATTTACCACACTCTATCCTTTGCTCTTTGGAATGAATGAGGTTATTAAGCATTCCACATGCACATAACGGGTTTGTTTGCTTGGTTTTTTCTTTTTTTTTCTTTTTTTTTTTAATTACTCTTGTTAAGGATTTTTTTTTTTTTTTACTTTCTCACAGAGACTTTTGTCCTATTTGTTGCCTAAGAGATGATAATGATTAGTACCTAACAGGCAAAAGAAGTGGCCAAGGTGCAGGGAAGGGTGCAGTGGGCTACTCTTACCTGGAGGTGTTTTTTGTCTTGGGAACAGCCAAAGACACCATGAGATTTTGGCTGGGGTATGAGGGTTGAGCTCAGCTCCATGCTCACTTTCAGATCCGAGGGGAATGGTCAAGTTGCTGCTACCATGAGGAGAATTCACTGCTGCTGTGGAGTCTAGCCCTACACTGCTTCTTCTTTTCTGTGGGTGAGCCTTTGCTCCAAAGAGCAGCTGGTGAACTGCTTAGTAACACCATCCTGCACTGGAAAAGGCCCCTCACCATCTACTCGGGTGCCTCAAGGGAAAACCTGGGACGCCGAGCCGCTCCCCATTCTGAGGGAGCTCATGGCTGCTTGAAGGACACAGCTGCGGCTGCCCAGCCCTGCTGTCTTCTGCCACTGTTTTGGGTTTTCACTGCATTTTACCCCAATATCCCTGTCTGCTTGACCTCTAGCAATTCCCACTATGGCTGTGGAGTTTCTTCTGTGTTTTGTTTGCCACTCCAGGGTGTGCCCACCTCTGCTGTTCCAAGGTTCTGCCACAGTTCCTTTACCATGCTCAGGGGCACCAGGACCCACCACCCCTACGGGCTGGTAAAGGAAACCCCTCATCCATCTCCAGCGATCATTTGCTGCCATGAACCGCGTGAGGAGCCCCCCCCGCGCCA
>VRYO01002326.1:4812619-4851532 GCA_009812075.1 Sialia sialis
CTCAGCTTCACACAAACGCGGCAAGGGGCTCGGCTTCGCACGATCGCAGCAAGCGGCTCAGCTTCGTGCTAAGCCAGCAGCAGCTCGCTGCCCACTCAGCAGTGGCTCCACAGTAGCTCCCCGGCTGCAGCTCAGCGGCAGCTCCCTCCCCGGCCAGCTCGCACTTCCGGGTTGGCATTTAGCCAGAATTTGTCCATAAATAAGCCACACTTGGTGATTAGCCGCACTTCCGGGATTGGCTCAATTCTTCAGTGAAATAGGTGCAGCTTATCAGTGTGAAATTACTGTACGTATTTTATCTCCCTAAAACAAAATAAATACACAGCTTCCTTCCACCTGATTTATATGTTTCTTTATCGTTTTTCTGAAAGAGATTTTCTTTATAGGATATCAAATCAATCGTGTTGCAAAAGACAGAGGATGGGCACATCCTTCCAGACACACTCAGCCACAAGCTTAAATATCTACATCTGCCCTGGACTCCTGGCAACACAGACAATGTCTCCAGCTCCGAGCGCGCTGTAAGCAACCTTTGGCACAAACACAGCCCTAACTGAATCAGTGCAAATCAAGAACCCTGATACAAATCTGGAGGAACTGACACTTATTTCAGAAATATCCCTTCTATACTGTGGCTACCTCCCTGCACTATGTATTTTGTAATAGAGGTAGCAGAGGAGCACTGAAGGAGGATATGGTATTGAAGCAGCTTAGGGCCATCACATCTGCCTTCATCTCTGATGCCCTCTCACCCCAAGCTACAGGCTGACAAGGATGGGATAGGAATGACCAACTGTCCAAACCACCCCTTGCGCAAGGTCTGTTCTCCCCCTTTGCAAATCATCCAGCATTTCCCTGCATGTCTCCTTTTTGAGCCCTTGGGTTTGTTTTTTTCCTCAGCCTCCTTGAACAATCTTCTAATTGCTGATGGAAATAAAAGCTGGTATTAGTTTCAACATACTCAAGGGAAGCAGACAAATGCCTACACACATGACTAGAGTCCTGCTGCAAATAGGCAGGGCAGCCTGCCTGCCTGGCACACCCTGTAACACAGCCTGCAAGAGGAACAGCCCAACACCTGAGAGCGCATCAGGGATGTGCCAGCAGAGTCTTCTGTCAGCAGAAACCTACACATGAACATATAGCTGCTGGTCATCAAGCCATAGTCACAGTACTTCAAACAAAAGGAGAAGCTTTGCTGTCTGAGTAATATCGCGTGGTCAGAAGAGGAAGGGATGCCTAGGCACACCTTAGACACAACACGGAAGCAGCTGCAAGAATCAGGCATGGGCATTAAAAGACTCTTTGTCCAACAATCAGCCCGGGGACAGTAAAAGCATGTTAATATCAGAAGCGTTAGCAGAAGGCTCTGGCACAGCCTATGGCCTTCGGTCTGGGATCAGATATATCTGCTCAGACCTGGTGGACACAGAGGGGCTGCTGTGAAAAAAAGAGTAACTTGGCACAAGAAGATTTGGTTAGCTAAAATAAGCTGACCACATTTCCTGCTAACCAGAATTCAAATCCACGCTTGAACCCTCCTTAAAGTCAAAGGGTTTTGAACACACACTTTCACTCCATTTCACTGCAAACACAGAAAAAATGCTTTCCTCACAGTCCCTCTGAGACTCTGAGCCTTCCCAGAGAAAAGTGTCCTTGCATTTAATGTCTGGCACCTTGTAATTGCACCTGCTGCATAAGCTATTCAGATACCTTCTACACAAAGTGAGGAGAACAAAAAGAGAGAAACTTAGCTGCGCCTCAAATTGAGCTGAGGTTCCCCCAGGCACAGCCTTGACAACACTGTGGTTGAGACATATAGGGAAGGAGGCCAATCCATCTCAAAGCCAGCAGATACAGGATTCTGGCCCAGCAGTGAAACAGACAGGACACTTCTGAATGGCGACAGCGTTTTCTACTGTTCATCTCGGGATCAAATTTGGACCAATACAGGAGTTTTCAGAAGCACATCCCAAACTGTGTTCAGAGCCTTCATAATACATTTTCATTGAGACATTTCCTAGCTTTGTTCATCCAAGATCAAAACCTCAGGAAAAGTGGCAAGTTTTATATAGCCAAGCAGCTGTTCCAAGAGATAATCAAAGTTCCTAAAGAATACAACTGACAGTTCCTAGTCCTAAACCAGAAACCAGCCCCTATCATTCTCTCCAGAAAACAAAGTGAAAACATAGGGTTAACTGAATCAATAGATCCTGTAATTAAATGCTGCTAAGTTAGCTGGGATGATTGGACTACTGGGTTTGGTTTGTTTGGGGGGTTTTGTGTTGTTTAACCAGTACTTTAAATACAGCTAATTTTGCAAACAGCTATTGAAATGTGGTTTAAAACTCTGTCAGGGAATAAAATTACAAGTTTCACAGAGAGAAAAGTAACTTTTCATAGACTCAACTCACTGGAAGCAACTGCAATTTAACTGTCTTAGAAATACTAGAAGTACTGTAAGAAAGACATCTTCCTACTTCTTGCTGGGTGCTTGACACAAGACAGGAAATATTCCTCAGCTCCTCGTACCCATGAGTGCCAAGTCTAAATGAAGGGGCAAAATTTGCTAAAGGACCTTAATTCTACCTACAGATCCATAACTTAAGAATTGTCAGGTATAAATTGCCCTGATGGCAAAAAGTATCCCAGATTTCCAATAATCAGAAAACAGAGCTGCAAATGGCACTGTCTATTTCCAGATGGTGCAAGTCAGGCACAGATTCAATGAACACATCACTGTATTCTTATTTTCACCACTTAACACTGCTGGCTGTAATGAGGCCATTGTCACCCTTACACTATATGAAGCACATTTATATTTTATCTGGAAGCCTCAGGTGCTAAAATAAATAAATGTTTCTGTGGTGTAATAAATAGTCTCATTACATCACAGAAAGTTAGAAAAACGTGTACTTTAAATAGAGAAACAGCATATCATAACACTGGTCAAGCCTATCAATCATCACTAACTTGTCTCACAGACTGCAAAAAACAAAGAGAATTGACCAAGGCACAACTTTTAACATAATTCCTTTTTAACTGGCACCCTAACAAAGATACAGGATACTGAGTACAAACACTACACTCTGAAACTGATGTGTTATCCCTTTCCATCACCTCCCCAATCAAGACAAAAGAACAAAGATCAGTTTCATCTGCAAGACTGCTGCAGGAAAAAACAGCAGTGAGTGTAAAACCATAAGGATAAGCTCATCTTTTCTCCTTAATACAACAGCAAACAATTAGTGTTAAAGTAAAATGGGTCAATCAAGACCTCAAATCCTCTTAACAGCTAGTACAGTAACCCATGTGGCCACAATAATCCAAATTAACCCCATGGGTACATCAGTTCTTTCCTCCGATACCTAGAAAGCATTACAAATGTCACATTGAACCTTCATCTAAAATACCTTTGTATAGTTTAGCAGCAAAACCTGTTATTTAACCTTCCCATGAAATAAAAGCTTTTTCCTTTACTGAGGCAGGCAGCTTAAACCATTTCTGCTTTCCAGCACCAATCCTCTAAATCAGCTCCACCCAATGGAAGTAAGTCTCATGCTGTTTTTTCTTATTAACTGAGATGCAGTACAGAACTGTTGCTAATAAGCACACCTGTACATGAAGCAGAAGGAGGGAAGAAAAAACACAACCCTAAATATGCCAAGACCCACCCATACTCTGCCTTAGCATATGCACCTTTGTGTTTGGGAAGAGAAAAGCCATGTAATGATATCAGAGAAAACTGCACATTTCCATGTACTCTGCAATACTTGGTATCTCTAAATATCCTCAAGAGGGTTACTGAGCCCACATACCAAGGATTTATCCTCTTTCTCTTTCTAGAAAAAAACATTCTCTTTTCTGTAAAAACATGCTTAACTTTTAAGCATGCTTACAGCTGATTTGTAAGCACAATTAAGCATGTGCTTGAACTGAATAAATACAGATGGACCAAAACAAGCATCCTTGAGTCTCAAGGAACAATTCCACATATCAACACATGCACACTTTTATTTCTTCATCAAGTGCACATATGGATTTAAAGACAGCACAAAACCCAAAATATCTAGATCATCAGATAACTCAGTTTAGAAAGGACCTTGGGAGGTCACCTAGCCTCAGGACTCCGATTACACCTTTCTAAATTTCTGGTCATTATGGCATGTTAAGTGCAATACTCCCTAATCCCTTCCTAGTTAAAGCTTCAGTTCAAGTGTCCTGCAGCCAGAAATGTCTCTTCTGAAACCCAAATAAAGACAAGGGGTCTTTGACTGTGAGCCAGAAGTTTTACCAGATCAGTTCTCAACATAGCCACTGCCTGCACCGTGGGCAAAAGATCTGTAAGGCACTCGGGCTTTAGGTACCAGCAGAGCTTTTATTTTCCTTTCTTAAGCTGATTATCATTTGTCCCCCCATGGCAGATCAGATTTCAGATCTTTCATATGCTGCAGATGTGTTACAAGCTCTGCCAGTGCCTTTGTAGAGACATTAGTAATCAAATGGTGACTTTCAGAAAGCCACTGTCATAACGTCCTCACAAATTCTTTTAGGTTTCTTCTTCTTCCAACCCCGTTAAGAAAACAAATCTGTCTCCAACACATGTGCATGACATACCACATCGGGAGGTGAAATAGCCCAGCAGAATCTGCAATGGGCCTCACCCCTGTTTCTGTGGTTAGAGATTTCTAGCAACTTCCATAGACAGTTGTTAAGTGAGCACAGTGCCTGCCAGAGCTGGAGGGGCCAGAGCCCACTCTGTCAGCACACACAGCAAATGTTTCCTCTGTGAATTTAGGTATATGGTTTAGCAAAGGGTAACTTGTACAGAAAGGAGCATGACATAGATGAAAAGGAAAGGTAAGCTTCTGGAAAAAACATCTAACAACAAGGGAATTCTTAAACCACAGACTGCAGCAACTCATTTAGGGACTGTTGTGATCAGATCGCTCCTGCCTAGGCACAGCACCT
This sequence comes from Sialia sialis, assembly GCA_009812075.1. Taxonomy (NCBI): domain Eukaryota; kingdom Metazoa; phylum Chordata; class Aves; order Passeriformes; family Turdidae; genus Sialia; species Sialia sialis. The sequence continues at coordinate 4,817,591 of VRYO01002326.1, forward strand.
CAGGGATCATTAAATTATAACTATTTCTTTATTACCCAAACATATTAAAGAACACAACTAAGTAGGTATGATATAACATACCATAACAATTACATCAGACCTCTAAATCAAGGCTGCAAATGCTGCTTTATGTAACAAATTGCATTATAAGCACAATGACCTACCCTTCAGTGTGCTAAAACTCTCCACAGAGGAACAGCAACTTTCAATTCTCAGGATGACAGCTCTTTGGCTTCTCTCAAACACCCACAGGAAACGTGCAGTATGGGTGTAACAAATCGAAAAGTTCCATTAAGACAATCCTGTCCCTTGATGAGATAAGATGATAAGAGGTAGAATTTATGACACCATGCTCCACTGCTGACATCACCCCTCTCCTAGAGCCCTGTGCCAGGGCTCACCTTTGTGTTTCATTACCATGCAGAATAGCCTCACTAAGCCATTGGGGTTATTTTCAGCGAATTACTTTAGCTCACCTGTAAATCACCAGGAAACTGGTACCACATAAAGTCTTGCCCACTACTGAGCGCACCATCAGTGTCTAGAAAATGAAATACACTCTGAGGAATTTGGTGGTTCCCAGCCCTAGGTGAGTCTGGGCTGTGTTGTACATTTCATGCTTTCAGAACATCAGCTGGAGAAATGAACAAGCATCCACAAACTGAACTGGACTGTGGCACACTCAGGTAAAGTGCCCAGTCTTTCACTGCTCATGAATCACTTCTTCATGATCTATGACGTAATGCAGGCACAACTTCACTACGTTGTGCCCTCTCAGCACAATCTTCCCAGGCAAGGGCTGAGATGCTGGGATTACGCCATCCAGTCAGGGGTGAAGGAAAAGCTATAGAAAATAAATACATTCTGCAGCTGAGCCTCTTCTTGGGTCTATCAGCTATGACATCTGTAGTCTAGACATCCCTGCTAGTCTAAACCAGCACAGGTGAAAAGAAACAGGCTCTTTCATGGAGAGAAAATAAAGGTTTATGGAGAAAATGGGAAGAAACAGAACCAAAATATGTGATTCAATCGCACATGGAAGAACCCTTCTGAAAGCAAAAGGGACAGGTTTTCTGAACAATAAGCAGCACAAACGCTGGACAGCAAGTGATTTTTTTTGAGAAAGAATCGAGTATGATTTATTGACATAACCACAGAGACACGGCAAATTATGAAAATTGATGCTGGAGACCTAGAATAAGCAAGACTTAAAACATACGTGTGCACACATCCCGTTCTACTGCATGACTCTACGTTAATGCTCACTCGCAAGTGAAAACCACCAACTGTGTCTCGGGAAGAACAGTGAAATTCACCGAAACCACCAGAGAATATTTTTTTACTCGGAGGAAAACTGAAAGTTCCTGCTTAACCGGGGGAAATCAACCACGCCGGTCTCTTTCAAGCGGACAGCAATCCTCACGGCATGCGGCACACCCCCTTCTTTCCCAAGGTGTTCCGTGGAGCACGGTGGATCCGAGGGGCAGCTCGGGGTGTGTCGGATGAGGATGGGATGAGCAGATGGAGCAGGGTTTATCTGGTGCCTCGGTGCAGCACCGCGGCAGCGCAGCGCAGCACACGCCTACGGCTCCTACCTGCAGCCAGCCACATTTCACATCATTTTCTCTTACATAAAAAGGCATTGTTCGCCGCCGGGCTCCCGTGCACGGCTGTTTCCTCCCTCATCCATGCAATACAGGGAATCGTTTTTCTGGTGGTGATTTTTTTTTTCCCCCCGCCCGCTCCTTCCCGATGCAAATTAACAGCGCTTACAGCCCTCGCCTCACACAACGCTCTTTGTTCAGCCGCGCAGATCCCCTTAGAGGAGCTTAGGGGTGGGGGCAGAAGAGGACAGAGGTTCAGATCCTGCGGAGGGGTTTTACAGCCCGGGGATGCTCGGAGCCCTCGGAGGCAGCCGCCCCCATGAAGGTAAAACGGGCGTCACCGCGGGGCTGCCCCACTCGCTCCGTTTTTACCTCCCAATTCCGGGACTGGAGGGCCCAAAGAAAGGACAGAAGGTCGGCATGGAAGGAGGTAGAACCAGCGGGATGGGGGCGGCACGAGCCCCCCAAAAAGGGCTCGCGACAGCCACGGGGCGGGAACGGCACGGCGCGGTTCCCCCCCCCTCCCCGCACACACCCCACACCCTCCCCTGCGCTCCGCAGCGGCGCCCCCGCCCCGCCCGCCCCTGCTCCTTCCCCGACGGCCCTTACCTGAGCGCCACGGCGGCTGCCGGCACCGACGGGCACGCAGAGGACGCGGGCTACCCGGCTGAAGCCGACCCGCCCCGCCGCTCTCGGGGCTGTCGCCGGGACGCGGCCGCCTGCGCGCCGCGAGCCCCCGGGACCCGCCCCCGGCCCCGCCCCGGCCCCGCCGCCGCTCCCGCAGGGCCCCCGCGCCTGTGGAGGTGGAGGAGCGGCCCCTCGCTGCCGCCCCGCCCCGCCCCGGCCCCTGCATTGCAGAGACATCGAGGCTCCGGGACGCCCAGGCACGGGCCGCGCCGTGCCCGGCCCTGCCCTGTTCCTCTAGAACCCTTTCCCTAAAGCCCCTCACCTGATTGCATTGGCATCTTCCGTCGGTGCAAGTCCAGCTCGGTCTAATCCCTCCTTTTCCTCTGGGGAAAGAGAGCAAATAACAGTGAGGTCGGTGAGAAAACGCGTTTACAGCACCCTCAGACACCGCGCTGCTGTCGCTTTCCAGCCATTTCCTGGAATATTGCAATAAAAGATATCCTATTACTTTGTCACTTACCACATTCTCGAGCTGAACTATCCCCCTCAGCCTGTCTATTACAATTGCTACACTCCAAAGTCACTCTTCCCTTAATATCTCTGGTGGGGTAGGGCTACAGCATCAGCTCATCCCACCTGTTATAGCCACAACCACGTCATTCCAATCAACCTGTGCTGGAGATGAAGCAAATTCTATTTCCTAAGCAAATTTTAGTTTGTTAAAAACTGCAAAAGTCAGTTTGTCAGAATCTTAACCGAAAATTCTGAGTATGTCATGTATGTATTAACCTCTAATCGTGTTTTGAACATGCTATATTTTGATTCCATGAAGGTAAATATCTTTATATTTGGGGACATAGATTGCACACTATTACCTGTTATGCAGTGGAAAAACTTTAAACATTCATTTTTGTTTGGTTGCATTTTGCTGCATCACCGTGAGCAAGTTATCTATATTGTTTTCCAAAATGTCACTAATTTTAGGTGGTCAGCTTGATTTCAAGCATGATTTTCAGGAGTACTGAGCACTTGTTTTCTTCATAAGCTTTAGAAAGTTATCTAGATTTCACATCTGTAATTTGGGCCATATGTGTCTTAGACTGAGTGGTCAAAAAGCAGTTCAGGAAAGCCTAGGTCCCGCCCTTGCTGACTACAAACATTTCTTCCCGTACTTTTCCTGAGCCCTTCTCAAGCTGTTTGAGAGAACTTCGCACCACTGCTTTCTCACATTTCATCTGTAAATCAGCACCATGCAATGGGAGCAGGGTTGGTTTTTTTTCATGTTCCCTGCTTGTTACTCACCATCAGTGATGTACATCCTTCCAGAAGAGACGCTTTCAGGGGAAATGGATTTGCTGCAGCCAGTCTTTCTCCCAGGCTGCCAGGAGGAAAGATACTGGTTCAGGGCATAAGGAATGTGCACCAGTGTGTGCAGTACCCTGAAGACCAGCAGTGCCTTTCTCCTGCTGGTTTTTTGGGGTTTTGTTCTGTACCTTTTCTTGGAGGCCTAGGTGTCCATGCAAAGACCTCGATGGAGTTCTCCCCACAAGCACAGGAGCTTTGCCCTTCGTCTCACCACCTAGCCTGCGAATGCAGGCTTAACATAAAGTCAAGTTAAAAGCAGCCCTGAGAGGGAATGAGCAGTTGATTTGATCAAGGAGAAAAATTAAACTTCATCCAAATGGAAATTAGATTAATTTGAAGCTTACAATATTTTTTTAAAAAAGGGGGTGAGGAGAAAGGACAGCCTATACTTTCATTGGAAACAAATACTGCAATGAGTATCATGGAAAAGATGAAAAGATGTCTTACATGTACAATACACTGTGCACTGTCCATAAACATTCCTAGAGATCAGAGGGGTGGTGTAACTAACCAGAGACATGCTCAGAGTATTCCATGTGTGACAGAGAATGTACGCCTCTAGCTCAGATGCAGAACAGCAGCAGCCTGTCTCTTTTCAGCAGCAGCCTGCAGAGAGAGAGAACAGAGAAAAAGGTGTCTTGGAAGTTAGTCATTCAGTTGCATCTCCCCTTTAAACAATCATGAAAGATGATGAAAAATGAGCACAGAAATAAATGGCAGTCACCATTTTCCCTGAGATAATCATCTAGTCAAATTACGCTGTACTTCAAATGAAATATTCAGCAGCAGTGTTGACATTAGATGTTTTAAGGCAGAAAAAAAATATTTTAATTCATGTTACAGATATTAAAATGCATGCACATATTTTTGTTAGAAATATTCATGCAGAGATCAGAAAGCATCATTCCACTAAGCGATAGTGGGGAAAGATTTTTTGTATAAAGGGAAAAAAAATTTTGCATCACCTCATAAACCATGAGCTTTATAGTAAAGCTTTGAGATACTGAATTATGGATTTCTGTGGAAGTCTGGTAGGTCAAATACAGAGGATTTTTGCCTGCTCACTAAAAGAAAAAGGAATGTCATGGCCTATAGCTCTCTTTAGAACAGATTAATTTGAAATTGTGTCTGGGAAATGCTGCTTTAAAAGGAATTTGTCTCTTACTATATAGTTAAGTAACAATTTCTCACTGCATCCTTGAGAGTTTATTGGGATGCAGTAGTGGCAACTTAGGTATTTGGCATCACTTCAGACTAGGGAAGGAAACTTTTAATTTCTCAAAAACGCGATGACTCAAGCCTTGGCGCCAATGTCACCACATTAGCTGAGCAATCAGAGCAGTCAAGACAAAGTCAGCTCTTATTTATTGATGATGGGAAGAGCTGCGAGCACCAGTGAGGTTAATGAAAAACAGGAATGTGGCACTACGGTCCCTTGCACATCACTCTCGGAGGTATATTTGCAGTCTGTGGGCACGTTGAGCAGTTTTTTCCCATCCTTTCTCCTTGGAAACACCTAGGTTAAGGTGACCGGGAAAGACAGGGCTCCCGCCTTGGCATTTTTTCTGCGATGTTTTCATGGGTTGGAAAACACTAGAGTCCCTCTAGTGCCCAACAGAGGCAATGGGGGAAAAAAGCGAGCTGAAGAGCTCCTTCAAATGCTTATCAACGACTAAAGAAAATAAAAGCTTCCAGTGAAAATAGAATGGACTTATCCCTGGCTTTGCATCACAAACTATGTTCAAATTTTTTTCTGTTTCTGAGAAGAAACCCAGCTGTATCTCATCAGCTCATATAGTAACATTTCCATGTGAAAGCCTTCCTTTTTCTGCCGGTCTCCCATTTGATTACATTTACCATTCAAAGATTATTTGGAGATACTACCTGTTTGTAAATGTAAATGTCTCAGGTGCTAGAGGAAAGCTTTAAGCAAAGGTGAGATCTGTCCCAGTGGAAGGACTTGTACAAGAGCAATGCTGCCTTTGTTGATTTAGTTATCTTTGGTCTTTTTGTGCAAGGGACTTTAAGTACCTGTGTGAATTATGATGGAAGAATTAGCTTCAGGGAGCTACACTCTAATTTGCTAAATGCTTTTGATGTCAAAAGCCAGTCTCTGCATTAGAAGTGGAATAATTTGAAAGCAGAGAGAGGGTACAAAATACTTGGGCCACCAAGCTGCAAGGAGATAAGAATTGCAGTAGAGAATGCCATTACAGCAGACACCTTCATTTCTCACTGCTGGGATTGAAAGGAAAGAGTCCCCAATGAATCAATGTGAAAATGGACAATAGTGGTCCCTTACAGTTATTATGTGCAGAGCTTCTTCCCCTATCATTTACCTAATCCAGCTACTTTTTCCTCTCAGCTCTTGAAGCTTTGTGAAATTTTGGTTATGGATCTGATTGCTCTGCTGAAGAAAGCTGGGTGTCAGACTTGTGACATCTCACAGAACATTTTTTAAATCTATTCAAAGTGACGCGAGGGGGAATGCTGATCCCTGCATATTTCAGCTGTAGAAAGTTCTTAACCTAAACCAACTTTTGCTGCTTTAACCCATTTTCTGGGGCACAGAACAATAGTTAATCTATTAAATTGCTGTCTGAACAAGAAGAAAAAACCCAGACTCTCTAAGAAAATAAGTTTTGTTGCTCTTGACTTTCCTAGTTAAAGAATGATGATTGCAAGTAAGTTTGGGTTACTTGTTTTGCCATCTCTAGTTTCTCACTACTACAAGTGTCGCCTTCTTTATTTTATCTGTCTTGAGAATTGGGGGAATAACACTAATGCACCATTCAGCCTTACCAGGTCTTCAAATGAAAAAAAAAAATTTAAACCCACTGCCTACTTACAGGGCCAAACAGAAGATGAACAGAACATAAGTAAGTTTTATGCAGTGAAATCTCTTTGCGTGTTGGACTTCTAAGCAAATCTACATGGAAAATTTTCTTTTCAAAATAAATATGATGTGTAAGTTACTGAATAGTCAAAGTGGTCAGAATACAAGGAATTCACTATTTTTTGAGATTTAATTTCCTGTTCTAGGAGAAAGTCTGAATTGTCCAACAGTAGCTACTGAGGATTAAAGACCTTAGAAACAATCTGTGAGATGCTTATACATGGAAGTTCATCAGTGCTCTGATGCACTGATAGCTTGTTTTATTAAGGTGGAATTTTGATAAGGCTTTTTAATATGAGCCTCTTGTTACATTCAAACAGGTAGATGTTACTACATTTTCCAAGTCTAAAACTTAAATCATCGGTTGAAAAGAGATTAACCTAATCAAGCTAACACCACAATATGGGGCCACATAATTCATGTTGGGTTTGGGCTTTACATTTCTTTTCACCTTTCTATGAATAAAATACTGATGTTACTTCTTAAGAGAAGGGAAACATTACAGACAAAACAAGGAGCAATTTTCCCACCACAAGGGTGGCTGGAGGTTAAGCATGTATGAACTTGAGCCCTTTCCCATTACCAAACCTCAAAGTCAGGCTTGTACTCAGCCTTTGTGTGAGCAACAAACAGCTGTCCAGTTTAGGTTTGAGCATGGCCCTAGCCTGATGGATAAGCACACCCACTACCCCTTAATGAAGCAGCAATACTTCCCTGAGTTGAGGAAAGTAGTCCTGAATGCCTGAAGAATGCCGGTTAGTTTCCTGTATTATAAAACTGCTCCTTAGCCAGGGAAATCACCAGCATGAGACTCTTAACGGTGTCTATCAGTGTCTATGAGTTACCCATCCTGAATTACAGATGTTTTTGCAGGTTTAGTCTAGTGAGCTGATACATGTTCTGCAACGTAGCCTGAGCACCTGAATGTTATCTGCTGAAGGCAGATCTGAGCAAACACAGATTCAGTGAAGACTGATGCCTGCAAACACACTAGCATAGTCTCACCATGCCAGCAGGTGGATAAACTTACATTAAAATATTCCCAAAAAATGGTTGATTGATCTAATTAAATCTGTCATCACTATAGGTAACCAGTAATTCATGCAACATGATGGGTTAGTTCACCACTCAGCCTAGCACTCACACAACTACTCCTGTTAGTTGGATTGATGTAGACCACTTCTTTTTCAATCACAACTGTGGATTTTATCATTTAAAAAGCCTGTACTCCAACTCAGTTCAAAGAGGAAAGTTAACAGGGTTGCTTGGGGTGCTCATTCCCATAAGGTATCTCAGCCAGTGATCTAAATGCAAAAAAACCCCAAAGCAAATAAACATTGAAAGAAGGATTACTTCTGCCTTGAATCTTGGATTCTGACAAAGGAGCTGTGAGAAAAATGTAAAGCACATTATAATCAAGGAGCTGATGGGTGGAAAAGGAAGTGTTTCAGATGGTTGTGACACCTATAAACATCCATTGTGTGAAGCAGCTCCTTGTCATCACTTGGTATTTCTGATCTTTGAAGCGTCTGCAGATGCTTGCGCAGGCTGGTGTGTTGCTATGGATACTGCGGCGTGCCAAGGCTTTTAGCACACGGGCTGATCTGTTTGTGTACCTCCAGAGTGAAAAGAAAGAAAAATCCCATCATTTGTGTGGCTGCTAGCAAAGGGAGCCTGACAGCAAAATGAAATGACTCTGCATCATGGTTTTCAGAACCTCCTCCTCTTGGAAATGATGGGGTAGGGAAGAGATGGAAGGTGATGAAGAGAAGGAGTGAGGAGAGCTGTCAAGTGTTTCGCAAAACCCCTTCTTGCACAGCTCAAGGCAAGGTCCTTGCATGATAGCGTCAGCTATACAGTTAAGAAAATCAATATGAGGTTTTAATAATTCAGTTTCTTAATGGCCTGGCACTCCGGCTTTCTGCGAGACAGGAAGAACAACAACAAGGATAAAAGGTAAAAAGGAGTGATCAACAGACAGTGTAACACAGCAGAATAATTTGCTTTGAGTGATACCCTGGGACCAAGCAACGAGTGTGCATTATGAAACTAAAATTTAGCTGGTGTTCAAGTAATGCCTTTATCTGGGCACTGCTCCACTGCTAAGTGAGAGGCAAAACAGGTTTACAAGTGACAGACAAGCAAACACACAGGAAATCAAGTAAAAAAACCTGGGCAGTGTTCCAAACTTTGATTCTTTTCTTGGTGTTAGAACAACCCCATAAACTGCACATATACATGGCACAAGACCCTATGAGCTTGTATATACACACTCACAAGTCCTATGAGCTGAATTTCCATACATTAATGCAGTATCTTATTAGGCAACAACACAACATTGTCCCACTTGATCACAAGTTTTGGGGTTTTGCCCTGCTGTTCTAAAGGGATCACATCATCGTGTATTTCACTAAGAACTTTCCTTGCTTTTGAGTTTGGAGGTCAAAAAGTACTAACACTTTCACAGGAGGGGTTTGTTCCTCATTGCTTAAGCTTATAACAAGAAATAATAATAATGTTAAATCATCCAAGGTGCATGTTTTCCCAGCAGCACTGTGTCACCATATATGAACCAGAAATCCATCACACAGTATTTTATAGTGAACTCCTCACCTCTTAGCTGATCAGGTTTTGTTCATGTCATTTCTGTCTTAAAACATGAGAAAAAGAGTTGACTTGTTTATGTTCAGCTATGGTGTCTCCTCAACCTCACATCTGCAATGCAAACACCAAGAGCAATCTTTGGAGACAGAATAAAAATAAAATCAAAACTGTAATCCTTGCCCTCCCCACTGGTCCCCTTGGTCTGGCATCAAACTGGAGGTGTAGGCAGGAACTTGGTTGCTTTTGAGCTATGGACCAACACAACCAGTCACTCCAATGGAGCTCTTAAGCACAAAGCCATTCCAGCCTCTCCTTGAGACTTTGCTCTGGAGATGGTCCAGCACTGTCCAGCTGATGGCTCTTATCTCTGTTTCCTGTTGATGACTCACACTGAAGGCAGCTGAACCTTAAGAAAATCATCCCCCAGGCTACCTCTCCATCCAAGCCCCAGCCACAGCCACCACAAAGCTGAAGTATGAGTGCTACTAGATGCTGCTGGAGGTTCAGAGAAACCTTCTCTTGCATGCAGATGAACTGTTACTAAATTCAGCTGTTGAGCTGAGCACTCACCTCCAGACTATTAATCGATGTTGCTGGAAGCACAAATCAGTGTCTTTCACGTGGCTCTTGTGGGAACCAAAGGTGTGACCTGGGCAATTGGTGTCACTCATTTTCATGAGGCTGCAAAAATGCGATTCCAGTTTGTGACATTATAAATTAAGTCCCTTACACAAACTGCCAGGGAAAAGCTGGAAGGTATTGCTGCTGTGGATACAGATCAGTAATAATGCATAGCAGCTATGGCTAGTTCTGCAGTTCACATTGATACTGCATTGCATAACCTGACTCCAGCAGCTAGGACCTAACTCTGACAATCACAGTTTTCCCTTTCAGAAACCCCTAAGGAGCTCTTCTCCTATCCCATTTCTCCCTTTCAAGGACCTTCATTTAGCAATTTCTCCCCAAGCACACACCTTCCTTAAAATCAGTGTCTCTGGCTGCAGCTTGCAAACAAGCCAGCTCCAGCAAAAGCCAAGCTATTAGCAACCAGAGCTGTGTAATTTAAAGCTAACAGTCATGGTCACTAAAACCTCAGAATTCAGGACAAGTAATATCCCTGCACACACACTAATCAGCATCCTTTGGGTCTTTGTCATACCTGAATATGTGCCCTCTCTGCTATCATTTAGGCTGTTATTATTAGTCTTGTAGCTAAGCAACAGATGGGCAGTCCAAATGAGGTGGCAAGGGCAAGCTATCCTGCAGAAATGCAGCAATTCAGAAGGAAAGTAATACTTTGAAGCTTGGGAGAACCTCTACAGCCCTCATTGTGCCTTGGATCAATGCCAAAAGAATTCAAATCTGCCAGTGAGGTTAGGACAACAGGTCTACACTCATTGTGACTGAGAAACAAACCTAGAAGAATTATCTGCATGGCAGGAAATTCATGGCCTTCCATTTGCTGCAGAAAGAAAAGGGGAGGAGCATCAGCAAGGTTTAAAAAGTATATCCGGGTAAGTTTTTCTAACACTCAAACACAGCTAACACAACTGGTCCTAGAAATGCTACACTTGGCTTGGAGGCTAAAAAGGAATCATGACAAAGAATTAATAAAACTCCTCCATTAACATTAATATTTAGGAGAAAGCTATACCTTCCAGGGGTCCTGGGCTGAGGATCAGACTGTAATTCTGTCATTTGGTTCTGGGGAAATTGGCTGGCTGGTGGCTACCTTCATCCTAATCTGAGTCACTTGATAAAGCCCTGACTCTAAGCACAAACAACATCAGTCCCAATGGTGCTTTTTGGCCTGAGCCAGGCTTTGATCCCAGCCTGGTAAAGCTGTGTAAAGACCTGCAGGCACTTTGGTGGCCAAAAGCATGGAAATTCACTTTATTTTTCATTACACAGAGCTCTGAGGTAGGACTAAAATGCCATTTGGCAGCTTTCCTGAAGCAAACTACGTGCACCATCAAATATCACTGCAGCACTGAGGTATTGGAGCTGCTGCTGCCCAACAAGCTGCCTCTCTTCTAAAGCATCTTCACTCTGCTCTTAAAAACAGACATTTATGAATCAGTGCCACACCAGTGCCCTAGGAAATGGCTGGCTGGAGAGGCAGAAGCAGTACTAAGATGCCAGGCTGGAAGCAAAGGAGGCACTGAGCCACCATCACCCTCCAAAGCTGCTGTGAGGCCAGAGACATAAAAGTGTGTCAGGCAGCCTGCACCCACCTGCTTATTTCTGTTTCCTTTTCTGATGAGCACATCAGGGCTGCACAGAAATTTGGTGGCAGATGCAGAAACATAGAATTCTGATCTGACACCGTATTTCACACTTTCTAGAGTTTGTTTTTGTTCCTTTCGCATTCTCAGGCATTAATTTCATTGTTAATTCTTGCTGTGTGAAATCACACCTCCCCATTATAGGGAAAAAAAGCTAAAGCTCAAGCTTTAAGCCCCCATTTAGGAACTGGCACTGTTGTCAATGACAGGGCAGCTCTCCCTGCTTTCAGTCAGGATTTACACAGGATCTACTCTAGCCTCAAGCTATTTCATGCCTAGTAGGAGGCACCTTTATTGGAGCAGATGCAGCTGATCTGCAGAACTCACTAGCAGAGGACTCTGAAGGTGAAAAGCTAACATGGACTAAAAGAAGGCAGAGATAAATCCATGGGCATGGCACCTGCTGAAGGCACAGACCTCTCATCCCTGGCATCTCTGAGCCTGGAGTGCCATGAGCAGGACCTCTATGAGTTCTCATACTCTTTCCCAAAGCATTCAGCACTTTCCACTGTATTATCCACAGCCACAGTAATTCTTTTGTTAGGAAGAAGACTATAAAAAATATTGTCAATTAAACAATGCATCAAGTTTAGCCATTTCTCAAAAAGTCTTTTCAACTCAGAGCCTCTGAGCAGAAATAAAAGGGCATTTTTGTGATGAGTGTGGGACACTCTTGGCTCATCTCACAAAGTGAACCAGCAGCCATAAGGTGTGACGTGATCTAATTTTAGAATTATCATCTAAGACTCCAAATTTATTTTATTAAAGAGAGTTATAACTAAATTTTGATGCCATTAGATAATGCAATTAAATCTTGGCTTGGTTGCAGGTCTTTGTATTTTGCCACAGATAAAAAAGACTGTATCTACAAATGGATGTCTTCTCAGATTTTCTTCTACAGGATATTTAACAGATACTGACATATGAAATAAATCCTTAAAATCTAAACCAAAATCTTTTAATCTACAGAAGCAAACTGAAAAGGTTGTATCTTAATATGAGAACCTACTAAATGTTTGCTACTCTGTGAACTCTATAAATTTTAAACCCCTCCAGGAAAGTGAAAAAGAATTCATTTAAGCTTTCTGCCATTTTCAGATGAGACAATAAATAGCACTGTATGAGTTTTCTTAGGAAAGAAAAAGACTGTGGGAGTGGAAATGGATTAAATATTGCTATATCATCATTTAAATCCAATTCATATGGCCTATCCAACTGAAAAAAACCCCACTGCATTTAGTGTAGTCCCAGTAGTTTGATTCTGGATTCTAAAGTGATAGCTGAGCAATATGAAGACAGTTCGAGGCAAAATGTTTGGGACCAATCAGAGGTTCAGAATTTGATGGCCACAGTTTGAAAAATTACTAACACACAAGAAACCACCCCAGCATAACTTGGTTCTTACAGCAGCCAGAAAAAAAAATCAACTCCTAGATTTTTGTACCACAGGTAAGGTCCAGACTGATTTTCTCAGTTCACTGCAAGAATACCTTATGGAAACAGTGCACAGCAGTATTAAATATCCATGAGAAGTGATACTTTTTACACAGAATGGCTCAATATTTACATCCATATTAATGTGTGAGCCAAGATAAAGAGTCGACTACAAACACTGTGCTTTAAAAATAAACAAAAGCACAATATACCATGCTATTAATAATTAATGGTAATAACAATAAAGTAATAAAACACAGGCTATTTATTTAACTTTTTTGTAAGAGCCAGTTCACATAGGATGTTTTCATATGGAAACATTAAGCATTATTTCTACTTGTTGTCAAAAACCTTAAGAGAAAAGCTCAGTCACCTTGTAGTTTGCAAATATTGAAGACAAAACCACCAGTTTTGCCTATGTCCTGGAGGGAGAAAGAGAGGAAAAAAGGGCAAGAAAGGAAAAGGTAATTTAGTAGAAATTAGTTCACTAGGCTTTTAGGTTATGCTTGGGTTTCTTTTATGTTTGCCTGTAGATGATTGTATTTCTTACGGCCACATTCTCAAAGGGAAATTTTGCATAAGCCCAGGAGAAGAAATGCCAGGCTCAAAGCAGAGTCACAGGTGTTGTGAGTTGATTTTTTCCTACAAAAACAAGAAAATAATGTGCATGTTTGTATGGCAGAGTCATTCTAGAAAGTACAGTTTCCTGACTATTACCACCAGGACCAAATTAAACGTTCTATTTAATGCAATTCTTTCCTTGATCAGATATATTCATCCTTTCTAACCTCTCAATTAATGCATCTCAACAGCTGTCTTGGAGATGTCAGCATGCAGCTGAAAGCTGCAGATTCAGGATAAGAAAAGTGCCCAAATCAAGAGAATTCACCAGCAGCATGGACATTATTTGCAGAAAAACATTTGGAGGTCCTATCTCCCTATGTAGTCCAGGCTAGCCCCCCCCGCTCCTCCACAATTCAATCAGAGCTCCAAGCCTGCCAGTGAGATTTAAGTTCTTATGCTGTGCAAGTACTTTTGAACATTTTATCCATAAAACATTTTTTTTATCCTCATATATTTCAGGACAGAAAATGAATCCAAATAATTTCATTAGTTAAAAAGGATTTCCTGTTACCCAAAGGATGCTGGCTCACTGACATGGGCAGGGCAGTGTTCAGCCTTCAGTGTGGCAAGTCCTGGGCATTGGAGGAATGAGTAAGTGGCTGCCAGTGGCATTTTGAGATAGCTTGCCTTGATTTCTCAGATTGCTACAGAAATTTATGACTATATAAGATGATTCCAGGCTCAGTTAGATTCCAATTTCTCAGTAAAGGTCTACCTTCCATTTCCTTCATTAAATATATGTGTATATATATATGTGCATACAAATGTATTTTAAAAAATTGATCTTACTGCAAGAGCTTAGTAAAATTGATTAAATGGTTCCCATTGGTTCCTTGGGCACTGGTTCAAAATATTAATCTGATCATCATTATGGCTCAAGTTCAGCATGCTTGTTAAGTACACACATCTAACTGAAAGCACCTGAACAGTCCTGTTAGGATGATTCATGGATTTAAAAATAGAAATATGTTTAAATGCTCTCTTGAACTCAAGTCTGAATGGAATCAATACATGGCATGGCTCTTCTTCATGAAATATTAAGGCAAGATACATAATTTATTGTGCTCTGTGTATGCAAATGTATTTAGTGCTGATTATTCTGTAATAGACCTATACATAATTTAAACTATATAGTATCCACTTGGTGCATGGAGGGGGGAGAAATCTTCATTAAACCCCAAACAGCACATTGTTTGGTGGTGTGGGGATTTAATTTATTCTTATTCTGTGGATGTCTGCATAATAAATCTCTGCAGACATGTTCAGAAGCCCTTTTCCAGAGGGAAAAGAAAAATCACAGCCTGATGTGAGGCTGGGGGAGGAGATCCTGTGGAAGGAGATCCTTCTGCTGAAGGACAGTGAGCACCCAAGCCAGGGTTCCCAAGGGCCACCAGTCACCCCTCAGGACTATCCCCCAGCAGCAAAGCTAGGAAATTCCTCATTGTATTTCATGGTGCATTGTCCTGGGGAACCCAAAATTTTAATTGTATTCCCTATCTGTCTATTTAACTTTGTAACCAATGATTATTTACTGTCATTTTTTGCCCATTGCTATTTCAGTTTTTTAATAAACTGTTATTTTTTTGCTTTTATCTACTCATATTCATTTCTCCTTATTGGTGGAAAGGAAGGTAAAACTTCAAACTAAGGGGAGGTAACTCAATTTAGAGGGGCCCCCTTAAATTGTCTTAAACCAAGACATTCATTCAGTGGAACAGGAAAAAAAAGAGCCTGTGGTAGTAAAGCCTCCCTTATTTATTCCCTGGCAGGGATAATCATGATTGCTATTGGTCTGTAAGCCATTTTTTTCAGTTCTAGTTCTTGTTTACCAATGACATCATGCTATCTGTGGGCCTTAGAATAATACATAAAGGATTCACAGAGAGAAGCATTCAAGACAACATTGAAATATATTTATACACAGAAGTGCATTTTTACTGTGCCATGCACAGACTCTAATTAGAGATATTAATTGAATTTATTACTAGCAAAATCAGAGCAGGATAATGAGAAGTAAAATAAACCCTTAAAAACACCTTCCCCATGGATCCCATGGTCTGTGCATGGATCTCTGCATCCCCCATGGATCCCATGGGCTGAGGGCACAGCTGTTTCACCATGGTCTCACCACAGCCTGCAGAGCAATCTCAGCTCTGGCACCTGGATCACCTCCTGCCCCTCCTTCTCCACTGACCTTGGTGTTCCCATGTTGTTTCCCTCACACATTCTCACCTCTTCATCTTCTCTGGCTGGAAGAAAAACTGTGCCCCAATTTGTTTTGGTTTTCTTTTAAAATCTGTTATCACAGAGGGGTTACCAACCTCTGTAACTGGCCCAGCCTTGGCCAGCAGCAGCTCCATCCTCAGAGCCATCAGGGATTAGTTCTGTCAGACTTGGTGGAAGCTTCCAGCAGCTTCCCACAGAAGTGGCCCCCTGCCACCAAAAAACCAGGCTGAGCAAAACCAACAAACTTAGATTCATCTATTTTCTTTACGTCTTTAAGTGTGAGGGAAACAAAACAAGATAAAAATTGCCAGTTTTGCTCCAGTTTTGAGTTCAAGCCAATACAGCTGCAATTGCACATGTCTTCTGGTAGATAATTATTACATAGGCAAAACTACCTGAAGAGTTTCAGAAAAAAAACACAACTAAATTTTTATGCTGCAGTGGATTTGATGAAAACATTTCATCTGTACATTCAGGGGATATAATACAAAACAACTGCTAGTTGTATTCACCAAATTACTAACAGTGACAAGTTAATACTTCACCCATGAATTCTCCATGCCAATCATTTACTAAGCATGCAATTACTCCTGCCAGAGATTTCTTTGCTGAGCCCCCATAGCCCAGGTTGAGTCTGGTTTCCATGCACATGTACAGATAAGCTTCACCAAACTCACTGTTCACACAGCTGGATGCATTATTACAAAACACTCTGTAAAATAACAGCTAAGAAACCTTTTTCTTCTCTTTTTTTTCTTTCCCCTTAAAGAAGTTATTTTAAAGCACTGCCAAGAGTTATGTTAGTTCAATAAAAATAAAATGCTCTTGTCCTGTGCAGCTGCAGAGGCTTGGTGACAGATGGCGCCACATGAATATGAATTTGGTTTTTAAATAGCTACATCAAATATTTAAGACTGCATTTCCTTACACACGAAGTGTACCTGAGCAGCATCAGTATTTTTACTTCTTACACATCATAAATAATATATTAGAAATAAAGCTCAAGAAAACCATGTCTTGAGATGTCACAAAACAGAAAAGGGTATATTCTCTGTGACTTAGAACCCCGGGCAAATCTCCCTTAGAGATGCAAGTTGCTCCCACCCTTAGCCAACAGCTGAAGGGTGGAAGCTGAAGGAGGTGGTGGCAGGTAACACACTGATCAGTTAATTTCGTGAGCACCACCTGCAGAGAATTTGTTTTAATAGCTAAGCAGCTTTAGTAAATATAGTAAATGTTTACACAGCACTGGCAAGTGTAATAACAGCAGCAGTAAATTTCCATTTGACCCAAGCACTGCTCTGGTCCTAGCTGGGGATGGTCAGCTGTCAAAGCAGCCTCTGGAGGAGAGGATGGGACATCCTCAAAGCACAGGTAGGAGGGGGAGAACCACATAAGCATAGAGTGAAGAAGGTATTCAAAGCACATCAGTGAGAAGGCTGGAAGTGAAGTTTGCAGAGAGCCACAATAATGTGAAATTTGTAGAGCAACAGTAAAAAAAATAGTTCAGTGTTTTCTTTGAACAGGTGTTGTCTTCTTCACTCCAAATTGGAAGTGTCCAAAGCCAGGCTGGATGGGGCTTTGGACAACCTGGTCTAGTGGAAATTGTCCCTGCCCATGGTAGGGGCTTTGGAATGAGGTGGTATTTAAAGTCCTTTCCATCCCAGAGAATTTTGTACTTCTGTGACTAACCTGTGGGAAGAAAAAGTTCCTACTGTCTCACTGTGATGTTCTCTGAATCTCTCACACCTACTCATATAGCAGATACTTAAAGAACCAATGTGATCAAGTGAATTTACCTTGATTCTTTCCTGTTAGGGCCAGTAACATCAGAGACTGCCTGAAACCAGCCTCTGGCCTGCTGGATTAGCTCCACATCTGGGACTCCTCTAGAAAGTGCAGTGATAATGTCTGTTGAGAAAGCCTGCTCAGGAGAAAGGGGAAACAAGGGACAGCCAGGGCTGAGAGAAGAACATTAAAACGTAAGACAGAAGATTTTGTAAAATGTGAGCTGTGACCAGGAGAGATTTCCTATATTCTGCATTAAATAAATACAAACATCTCTTCACTGGTTATTTAGAGAAACTTTAGCACACAGAGACAGCCTGAAAAATGGGAAGCCCCAGAGGAATCAAAGCAGCAATGCCAGGTGGTCACAGAGCAACCACCTCTCTTGCTTCCAGTTTTGAAAAAAACCCTCCAATCAATCCCCACATAGCAGAGTATCCTCAAAGCACAAAATCTGGACTCCTCTGGGACCATACCAACCTGCTCCAATCACCCAGGGGAACTCAGGCTGCAGGCACAGACCTGAGCTAGCCCAGAGTGAAGTCTGGAAAACAAGCACAGCCCATGGTCATGTCCTCAGCATCTGCTGTCTCCATGAATGTCCAGCCTCCATCCCCACCTCTTCACATCTTTCAACAACGAACTGAGAGAGCTCCTGGAGAGCTTTTCTTGTAGAACTGAGTTGGGGATCATTTCTATGGCATTAATTACATTATTAAATATGCAAGGTCTAAACCACATTTAATAACACGTTTGTTCCAGTTAATCTCCTACTATCAGCTCAACCCTCAAAATATTTCAACTCTAGCAGTGAGGTTTATATGGGCTAAACAGTAATTAGAAAGTTTAATAAGCACCAAGGGAAGCTTCCTGAGCTGTTCTGCATTTCCTCTTTCAGGTCAAATAAAATTTGTTGTTATGTCTTCTAAAAGGAGTTTGATATTTCCTAAAACTCTGTAAACTGTTGGGAAGATTAAAGTGGGTTAAAATTTAAAATGCTAACCATATTGGGGAGGAAAAAACACTTTCCAAATCTCACCTTTTTTATGTTTTGTTTTGTTTTTTGTTCTAAAGAGGCTTTGAGAACTGTTAAAGAGTTTAGAGGAGTCTTTTTACAAAAGTCACATTTAAAAACATGATGGAAAAAGTACTCTAGGAGATAGAGCTATTGGGGTATGCAGAGTTCTGAGCTGGATCTTCTTCAGATTCAGTACCTGACATCCTTCACAGGACAAGAATTAGACCAAAAGAGTAACAATAAGGTATACATATATATATACATATATATATATATATCTCCAACCTTGAGAGTCCTGCTGAACTTTACAGAAAACCAACCATGCAAACTTCACCAAACCCCAATGAATAAATATTTCAATGCTTCAATTTAATGAAACAATCTTGCACTAGAACAAATAAGAAAATTACCACTAATACCCCACAGACTTTAGCATTTGTTTGCTATAGACAAACTCTTGGAATGGGTCTGGTTGGGAAGGACAGGGGAGTGGGTTCAACTGCATATGCAGAGAGCATCTCTGGGAAGCACCTTGCTAGAAGCCAGAGTACTTGAGAGAGAATCAGGTTTGTGGAGGTTGAGGAAATATTCACATTGAGAGCTGCTGCAAAGTTGTTCATTGCATGCCACAACATATTCATACCTATGTCTCTTCATTTAGCTCCATCACTTTGAATTGCAGGCTACAGGCAAGCAAGTGAAGGAGAATGACGCAGTAACATCAGATTTTTAGAAGTAAATATTTCAAGCAAAATACTAAATAAATATTTCAAGCAAAATGCTAAATAGTCTGTGCTCAGTATATTTTTTTTAATGTATCTGTATCATGCTTTGAGGGTGAAGCTGTTCCAGCAGCTCAATGCAGAATTCATCTGGAAAATGCTGGAGGGAAGCCTTAGACTGGAAGGACTGGTTTTCCTCATCCTCCTTATCTCCTGTTATTTGTCTGCATAATTTCATCTTAAGTTATCTTAAAAGTATTAATGTGCCCATTATATCTTCTATCACCACTTAAATAGCTGGAATTCCAAGTAATAGTCATATTTTAAAAAATATTACTTTCTTGCCTGAATAAATAAGGAAAGCTGTAGATCTTCAGTAACTGCTCAGTGTCAAATTCCTCTTGCCACATGTTAGTCCTCAGCACTAAAGATAAAATCCAATAAAGCCCCATTAACTGCCACTGCCCTTGGGCCACCACAACATTGCCTCAGGCTGTATTTTTTGGATAAAGCAGGAGGAGTGTGCTGCTTTCACAGCTCTCCAGTGCACTGAATGTAGCCACTTACACTGAACCATAGTGATGAACCCCATCACTCCACTGCTTTAGATCCAGTTTTGTGTGTTTGGTTTATTTTTGGGGGAAAGGGAAGCTCCAAGGCTTGCATAGAATGTCAGAAACTCAAGAAAAACGTTTTTCTATGTGACTCTTGGCCTGGAAAAAATTATTTCTTTTGCCATGCAAAGATACTCACAAATGTATTTTAATTCATTCAGTGTTTGCTTCAGAGGCAGTTAAACTGCAGCATTAAGATGAGCTATTGCTTCTTGCAGAATATAATAACATAGACATCAGATAATTATCATAATTATCAGAAGACAATAACACATACATCAGATATAAGGAAAGCTATTTTCATCACAAGGATGGTCCAACACTGGAGAAGACCACAGACTCTCCATCCTTGAAGATATGTAGAACTCTAGTGTAGAAGTTCCTGAGCAGCCTGATTTAAGAAGATTCCTCTGAATTACTCTATATTTTTATTCTAATATTCTATATTTCTCTTCATTTCAGACATTTTTAGTTCCAAAAACCATAAGAAAATGTACTTTGTCCAGCCAGAGCACCAGCATCAGCAGCTTCAGAGTGGCCACACTCAAGGAACTGTTCCATTTCTGATGGAAGTGCTACACAAGGGGGTTCTCCTTCCAGAAAGTAATTCACAAAATTGCTGTTGCTCTGCTTAGCCAAATCTGTTGTTTCCCGTTGGGTATCTGCACTGCAATTCTGCAGCTGGTAACTTCCAAATTCAGGTTGTAAACTGGGTTTTTAAGCATTCTCAGAGGACAGCGCCTACACAATCCAACTGTTTCCTGTATTTTGTGCTTTTGAGAACAATGGAGATGGAGGCACCTTATGTTTAGGGGAAGAGGGATGGATGAGTATGAGAGAAACAGATACTTACTTAGGAGGCATTGCTTTGTCCCTCTCATATTCCCTACAAGAGATTTTTGCAATTCTAAGGATTTTGCTACAAAAAAATACAGTAATTTCACAACTATAAGGCACACTGGATTATAAGGCACACTTTTTTTTTTGCAGTGAGGATCTACGCGCAACAAAGTAACGAATTAGTAACGGAATCACGCAATTGCGAGGTTTACTGGCAGGTGCTCAATTTACTAACATTTTTCACGGATTGGTGCAGCCTTCAAATGCAGTCCCAGGCGCCCTCCCCGTGCCATGGGCCCCGGCACTCCCGCCCCTGGTGCCGGCTGCCGCAGCTCAGCTCTCGGCTCGCACTCCCGGGTTGGAAAATTTCCAAACTTTGTCCATATATAAGGTGCACTGGATTATAAGGCGCACTTCCG
Organism: Sialia sialis; assembly: GCA_009812075.1. NCBI lineage: Eukaryota > Metazoa > Chordata > Aves > Passeriformes > Turdidae > Sialia > Sialia sialis. The sequence continues at coordinate 4,838,657 of VRYO01002326.1, forward strand.
GGTTTCAATCAACATTTTAGTCAAAAGGGTGCGCATTATAGTCATGACATTACTGTAAATGACCCATGCACACATGGAATTTCAGTAAGCATGACAAAAACAAAAGGAGAAAAAATTGTCCAGATGCTAGTAGAAAACAGCCTGTGTGCTCTGCCCTCACTCTACAGCACTGACTACAGCAGATGAGATTCAAAGCCCTTGCTGGAGCATGGTAGATAACAAATCAGTGCCTGCTAAAATTATGGAGAAGATTATTCTGGGAGGTATTGAAAAACACCTGAAAGACAATGCAGTCATTTGTCACAGTTAGCACAGCTTCATGAGAAACTGTTTATCAAACTTGATTTCCTGTGATGACAAAGTAACCCACATGGTGGATCAAGGAGAGCCAGTTGATGTAATCTTTTTGGATTTTATGTAAAGCTTTCTATCTATGCCAGGATCCTTCTGGATAAAATGTTCAGCATTCAGCTGGATGAACACATCAAGGGATGGATAAGTAGCTGGCTCATGGGTTAGGAGCAAAGGGTGGTGAATAGGGTGACATCAGACTGGCAAGTGCCGTGGCAGCCAGAAGGGCCAGCTCTGACCTAGGAGCATCAGGTCCAGCATTGGAAGAGATTGTCCTGCTCTGCTGTGCACTGTAGATAGCCTCACCTGGAATGTTGTGTGCAGCTTTGCATCCCTCAGCACAAAAATGAAAGATATTAAAGCTACTGGCAAACGTTCAGGTCCCTTCCAACGTGGCATATTCTGTGATTCTGTGAAATTCACAGAGCATTAATCCACAAATTTTAGTTTCTTGTAGGCTCTGCTCCCTTTGCAGCATTTACTGTGTGCTGGTATTTAGTCCTTCACATATTCTACCTCCTGCAGGTAAACAAGCCAAATCACCCTAGATCTTCTCATGGCCATAGTTTCTGCATTTCTGTTTGGACACAATCACCTTAACACTTCTATTAAACTAGGTAACAGGATAATTAAGCACCAAAGAGGTCAGAACTAGCATTTTGGATACATTCCTGAGCCAGTCTAATAGACCATGGTGGAAAAAAATAAGATGCTTTGCATGGCAAGGTGTTGGCAAAATTTCTGAAGTCATCTCATTTTGGTACTCAAGAGTGGAGTTTCTGCATTCTTTACAAGCTGACGCTGTAAGGGGACATATCAGCATTATTTTTGAAAGAATGAAAGGAATGAGGAGTGAGAAGCTTTTGGGGTTTGGAATTTCCCAATTCACTGAACTGTTTAAAAATCCTTGGCTTCCACGGTAAAATCAAGAAAGTGAAATTTTAAAAGTTAATCCATTTCTTACAAAAACTTAATGACAACAATAAATTAAAAATTAACTTCAAGTTAAAAAGGACTTTTGCTCTGAAACACTGATCCACTCTACTGAACTCATAATTCCTTTCAGAAAGAATAGTTTGTGGTTTGCTCTGTCCCCATAAATAACACATCGGCAGCGTTACAATTCTAGAGCTTGGTAGGAAACACTTTTGTTAGCCAATAAATTTCTTCAAGACTACAAAAATTCCCCTTTTCAGTGTTGGGACAAATCCCTTTTGCAGCCTTTTTCCCCATGACAAACAGCAAGGCAGGGAAAAGCCCTTGGGAATAGGCTCCCAGCAGGGCCATCAGGGAGAAGAGCACTCAGCCTGGGTTTTTCTTCTCCCTTCCCTATCTCTTTCCAGCCCTGCATGTTGAGAGCCAGAGGTCTGTAGGCCTGATGAAATATTACCATCTGGATGAGTCAGGCAAGAAGATTTGGCTGTACTTCCATTGAGTTAGTCAAATAACACAGCTCTGACATCTCTGGAGAATGAATCACACGTGTAGGAACAGGCAGGATGTGAAAAAGGAAACACAAAGGTGTTCTTCCTGAAAAACTGCCACCCAACTGAGCCCTTCATTTGTAGCATAACCCACAGTCTTCCCCTGGCATCTAAAGGGCAGATCTTTTTATTTTTTTATTTAATGACCAAATACAAGGTTATTTGGGAATGTACAGTTAGCATATTTTTAATCTCTGTGACAAAAAGCAGATATTTTCTTAACGAGTGCTCCCTCACCAACCTGACATGCTATAACCACGAAGACCAACTTGTCTTCCAAACCACTTTGAGTCAGGGAGAGCCTTCACACAAGTTACATCAAAGCCCAGGTAATCTTTCAAAATAGAACTAAAAGAAGCAAGATAAACAGCATCTCATAAGACCTTGGAAAATGTTATGCGCTTCTGCTTTATATACTAATTTCCCCTCTGAAGATAATACAACACAGAATTAATAGTTTAAATGCATTCATAGCCAATATGTTACTCAATTTGTTTAAAAACTGCATTTCTTTTATATATCCCGTCGACAATTTTTGAGAAGGAAAAATCCATGGAGGTTTCTGAGAGTCAAGAAAGGAGAAACCCTTGTCCTTTCTATACATCTAAGAGTCATAATACTCCCAGTATGACAAACTTCATTTAAAACAAAACAAAACAAACAAAAACACACAGAAAAACCCCACAGAACCCAAATGGGGCACAGCATTAAAAAACCTTGTACTTCAAAAAACATCAAAACTCAACCCCACTATTCCACGAATAACGTGAACATCAACAAGTGACAACTGCAATCAAGGTGATAGAGGAAGAATATATGCCAACAGTACATTATAAAACATCATTTTACTTGGCTCATGTGAAACTTATTCACCTTGCAGTTCACAATTTGGTATCCTGAGAAAAGTTAACATGGTGGCTTTGGATAAAACTGGAGACCTTGTGTTATGCCCTCTCTTTCACTAAAAAACATGTTGTTACTGACACTGCATTAAACAGATAAAAGTTGGTTCTCAACTCTAGGTACCAAGGCCTATGAAACAGAACCATATGACCCATGGCATCCTTAACTATCTCATACCATCATTTCCTACTCTGCTCTGAAATTTAAAGAGCTTATAGACTGCCTAAAGCCTATTTTTTTAGCTTTTACAGACAGACATAAGTGTGAACTCAAAGGTTTTTTACCAGAGATAGTCATTATCATCCATTTTTGCTTGGCCCCTTACCCATTTTACTTTTTCCAGCAAAATATTTTATCACAGTCCTGTCACTGTATTTATCACATCACTAGGATGTACTACTTCAAAATTAAACATAGCAGTTATTGACTAAGCTATGATTATAATAAGAGCTCCTGACATTTATTTAGTTCCTTTAGACCCTCATCTGAAACTCACCTAATATGAGCCTTAAACACCTTCAACTGCACCCTCTGGAGCACAGTGTTGGTACAAGTCATGGGAGTGCAATGCCAAACATGTTAGAGAATTTAATGCCCATCAGGTCCCAAAATAAACCCTCATATTAATTTAGCAGCTTCAATGCTACCTACCCCTCTTGATCCACTTTTTCTCTAGAGGGAGAAAATAATTTGTTATTAAGACAAGCTATGGCAAAACACCAATTTTTTCTAAAATTTTTTCAAATAACCTTGAATTTTTTGCAGTTCAAGTTTATAATCATCTGATGTACTGGAAACACACCAGGAAAGCACAGTGCTCCTCTGACCACTTTGCACTCATTTTCTGTACCAGTTTCACTGCACAGACAACCTCAACTTTGTCCCTCATTCTGCACCTTACAAAGCATCCAGTTTTCATCAATTCATGCTAAATTAACGTCCCTTTTTGGCATCCTGCAGCTTAAAACTCATTGTTCCTCTTACAATAGGACTTAACACAACCAGCAATCTACGAAAAGCAAACTCCTACATGAAAACCTTCAGCACAACTCTCTACCATCAACACATTCCTATGAGAACTTTATATTCTTTCTAAGATTCCCACCCAAAAAAACACCTGGAAACAAAGATCCACTATTGCAGTAACAGCTAAAACTCCCCAAAATAATCCCTGCAAAGTTAAAACCAGGACTGCAGTGTGATTCCGTTGGTATGTGTTAATGCAGAGCTGGGTTTGAGAGTTCCTAAGGGTACACTTTGCAATTTCATGTGGCATTTGCTGAAAAAACAGTATTTGCACTCAGAGAAGGGCACATAGAGAACCTTGTTTGAAAGAGCCAGAGGAAAGTTGTCCTTCAGTGCTCTGAAGCTGAGGGGAATCAGGGAGATCTGTGTGCTCCACGCAGGATATCTGCTTGCATTAATAACCCAAAGACCCCTGCCCTAAACTGAGATTTGGTCTGGGAAAGGTACAAAAACTATTTTTCCAAATGCAGATTCAGCATATTCAGTAATTCAGTCACAAAAGGAAGGAGTAGCATGAAATTAGAGCAAAACCTTCAATGACCCTGTTAAGGTGTTACACACAGATCCCTTGACACTGAAATATAGCTCCCACCAGAAGTGAGAATCACAGAACTAAATAATTTTTAAAAACAAAAATCAAGCCATCACACAGCTGTTAGCCAAACCTGCTGCCTTTTTATGAGACTAGAACTGGCACTTATTTCTGGGTAACTCTCAGGAATTACATTTGCAAGGTTGATAAATGTCACTTCTCTAGCAGGGGACTCTCATTCCTGCAGTCCTTTACTCCTGATTAAAGCCCAAACACACCATAAAAAGACAAACAAAAACAGTTTATGCAGCGTATTTACTTTAATCAGGTACAGGCCAATTATGTCATATAACTTAATTTTACCAAACTCCTCTAATTACTCCTTTTCCTCCCCTGACTACAAGGAGGGTCAGTATTGGGCCACAGCTGGTGGCATTTGATGTTGCACTGCTCCCAGCAGCTGGAGTCCTGCCTCCAGTTTTGGGCATAGCTTTAGTTAGCCATGATACTTTGGAGGCAATTACAGATAGAAGTTGATTTTTTATTTTTTAATTTTTTAAAAAAAAATTATTGACAGGCACATTCTTTGTCTCTCAGTGTGAAAATGGATGTGAAACAACAGCTGACATGCTAAAAAAAAGTAGGTAGGTTACCTAAAGAAAGCCTATGCTTCAGGAAGATTCCAATTTTTAATATCTAGGCTTGTGAGAATTGTCTAGGAGTTGATGTAAAGAGTTTGCAGGTTCCTACTCACACAGCTCAACTCTTGCTGCTCAGTGAGGTCACCAGGAAGGATGCAGACAGTGGACTCCAAGACTGGAGGTCCAGAATGTTAAAACAAGAGTAGTTTTCCCTACCCCTCTGTTTCAGAGGCTCTCAAGGCAGGGCAATGCAGAACATCTAAACCCACAGGCAGAACACTGCTTTTCAAAGCCTTGCTTGGAATTGTTAAGACAGACAGAAACTATGGAAAAGTAGTATTTCAATAGCTCTGTTATCATTGCAGAGGCATGGAAAATACTTCTCACACAGAGTAATCCTCACTATTTGCCGTTTAATCCTAAACAATTTGCTGTTTAATTAAGAATTTGAAGTATGGTCAAGATATTACAATCTAAGCCCTTCCTTCATGGCAGAGCTGGGGCTGTGATTATATCAGTGTACAGGAGAACCTTCTAGGTTGTTAAAGCTCTGCCCTGTGTGGATGGAGGAGGAAACATCACTGCCCACACTGAAGGTACAAAGCCCTGTGTGTGGCTTAAATGAAATTCTTCAGACTGAATTACCTCTATTTTGTGGCAGGTGTTAGGAGTGACAGGTTAACACAATAACATTGGTACAAGCTAGCACACCTCATTAAATCCAATCTAGAATGAAAATATAACATCAGTATTTTAGCAAACTTCTCTTGGTATTTTTAATACATTCAAGCTGAAAAACCAAACTTTTTTTGAAAATTGTTCATAAATAGCACTGAACACAGAGGTGCCTAAATTGACACCTGGGAAGCCAGGTGGGAGAACACCAGTGAAGTTTGTCAATCAGAAAGCAACATTCACCCAGAAAAGGTATCTGAGTTTCTGCAATTCCAACAGAATGCTCTCTCATTACCCAATTACTCTTCAGGGGTGAGGTTGTAACACTGACCATACTTTAAATTCTGCCTTGCCTTGTATTGCTGTCCTCATGCCTGACTTACACTGCCTTGCACTCCAGAACCTTGCCTTGAGCCTGCCCTGCCTTTTCAGCCTCACCTCACCCTTTTCTGTGGAACTCTGCCCTCTTTACTTCCCTCCAGCCTCCCACCACTTTTAGGGCTTCACATTTATGGCCACATCTTTTTTTCCAGCCTCTCATCCCTTTTAAATCTTCCATATCTTTTTTGCCTCTCCTTCCCCTCCAGATATCCAACCCTTTCACTCTCCTGCTCTAATTTTGCCTCCCATCACTTTTAGGGCTTCACATTTTTTTTTTCTAGCTACTTCTTGCTTTCCAGCCTCCCATCTCTTTTTGGACTCTCACACCATTTTAGCCTCCATTCTTTTTTAGCCTCTCCTTTTTCCTGGCTTCCACTTAAGCTCCAGCCACCCACAACGTTTTCCATCTCCCATAAAATTTGACCTCCACTGTTTTCTGGCCTAAACTTTTGCTCAGACCTCTCACCCTCTTTGGCTTTCCACCACATATCAGCTGCCACTTTTTTCTCTCCTTGAGTTCCACTCCAACTTATCATCCCTTTCCAGACTTCTACCCCTTTTCACTCTCCCACTCCAATTTAACCTCCCACCACTTCACAGACTGCACTTTTTTCTGGTCCCTACCCTTTATTCAACCTTCCTCCCCATGCCAGCCTTTACATTTTTCTGCTCTCTAGCTCAAGTTTCCCTCTTCTTTGCCTCCCATCTCTTCCTCCCTCTCCTCACACTCCCTTGGCTTTTCACCTTCCAAATTGTGTCCTGTCCTTTCAGCTTCTGCATTTCTTCCTCTCTCCCACCCTTTCTTGGCCTTCTACCCTTTTCCAGTCTCTGTTTTTTCTTGACTCATTTTTTCTTCTCACTGACCTTTGTTTTGTGTTTTACTCTTTTGCAGCTCTACATTTTTTCTCTCCACTTTTCTTTGTCACTGTGCTTCCTTTTTGGCGTCCTTCTCATTTTTAGCTTCCACTTTTTTTTTTCAGCCTTGTTTACTCCATTTCCACACATTTCCCCCCCCTACCTTCTACACTGAGCCTTCTGTTCTTTTTCAGTCTCCCACTCTTCTTTGTCCCTCTACCCTTTAGGGCGTCACCTTGATATTAAGCCTCCACTCTATTTAATGGTTTCTCCTTGTTCCTCCACTCTTCATTAGATTCTCAGGCTCCTTTTCACAAAAAGATTTTGTTGGTGCCCCACAGTACTTTAGCCTAAGTTTCAGCCTCCACTTTCTTGCCTCTCCAGTCTTCCACACTTCTTTGGCCTCCCATCCCTTTTCAACCTGCACTTTTTCCAGCCCTCTGCTTCCCCTCCAGACTCCCACTGCTTTTCAGCCTTTCACAAGAAAAAATGTGCTAAAATCATGGACTGAAATGCAGCTGGAAAACACTTTTTTTCCCCTGCTTTTCCTCAAGTGGTGTGTTAAGAACATCCTGTGCTGAGTTTTTTGCTCCAGAAGAAACTATCCACACTGGGCAATTGGTTACCCAGTATTTAGTTTTTACTTAGGTGTCAGCCAAAGGGTTCCTCAAACCAAGGGACTTAAGGCTGCCCAATACTTCTAATAAGACTCAACTTTCCATTTCCAATCTGTTATTCTGCACCAAAACATTTACGAAATGCACAGTTGCACAGCCTGAAGTATTAAATATCAGCTGTTTGGGGGCTGGAGTTGTTTTGTTCAGCTCTGATTTCAGACACAGTCGATTCCGGGGCAAAGCTAGGGAGGAATATTTCATCCACCCACACAGGCAAGGAAAAGCCAGACCTTTGTCTCAGCAGCTCCAGCACTTGAATTTCTTGGCACTCTGGGATGGTGTGAGAAATCTTACTTTAAATCATGAGGCTGCCACAGGGTCGACAATGGAAGAACTCTGGGGCATTTCAGTCTAACTTCTCCATAGATAGGCTAAATTTCCCTGGAACTGATGTCCCCAGACTCCCTTGAAAGGGGATGGGAGGAAGCAAATGTCCCTGGTAGCCATCAGCTGGTGGCAGCAGGCTTGGTTCTGGCTGCAGGAATGGGAACAATGAGCGGAAGAAAGGGAGATAAGCAGCCAGGAAACACACGGGGCACAGCGGAGCAGAAAGCCACAAGGAAGCAGAGGGGAGAGCTGCAAGGCAAAAAAGCAAACCAGTTTGGAACAGGAGGGATGCCTGTATCAGAAAGGAAGCCCTCAGGAAATGTCAGAGTGGGAGTTGCAAGTGGTAAAGGTTCCATGGGGCAGCAGGAAAACAACACTGGCAAAGGGGAGCCCCTTTGGGAAGTCCCTGGAGCAGTGGAGACTGGTGCATGGGGTGGAAGAGCCTGGTTATCCTGTCACTCAGACATCTCTCAGAGGGAAATGCTGGAAAAAGCTGGAATTATGCATGTGAAACCTGGTGACCAATGTCAATTTTCAGATACTCAGTCTGGGATTAAAAAAAAAAAAAAAAAGGTGGCGCAGGTGTTCCTACCTCAGCAAAGCAAGGAGAGGGCCAGAAGGAGCCACACCAGCTGGGACAGAAACAGGTCCATATGGAGGACAAAGACAATCAACTTTCCACATGGATCATACAGGACAAAGTGATCAAAATTTTCTGACCTCTTTCAAGCCCTAGAAATCTGCACAGGAAGGTCAAATTTGCAGTATTCAGTGCTCAAAATGCAGCAAATCCTAATGCTGGATCTGCTGAGGACACATACATTCAGCACCACTATTCAGTCATACAGTAACATATCTGTGCTTTTCACAGTGCACTGCCTGGCAAAGGCACACAAGAGCAGAGTCACAAGCAATTCCTTTCTGCTGCTCTTGTCCTGAAACTCCTTTTCTATCCCTCCCCCATCATTATCACTCCTTGAACCTTCCAAGCCCTGAAGCAGGTGAGGAGCAGCTGGCTGGCCCAGAGCACCCTACTGGCCAGGGGAGATTTAGTTCAGAGCCACTAATCTCTCCTGCATGACAAGGCTTAGCTGGGCTCCACATTTAAGCTGCTCTGCGAAGGAAGCAGTGACCTGGTTTGCCATCCCCAACCTGGATTGCAGCAGTGGGCTCAGCTAGCACTGATGTGGAATTTTTCCCATGGGTTTCACAGCACAACCCAGACACATTTGTAAAAAATTACTGAGGGAGTAGTTCAGCCTCAAGATTTCCTATGTCCTCATCTGCCTCACGTTGTAACCAAAGAGAAGCTGCCCAACAAAACAGCTGCTGCTCCTAAGGTGGCTTCAGCTCATTCTGCATCTGCACACATTTCTCCTGAAAAGCTAAAGAACATTTTGGCAAAGGCATCAAGCCCAAACACTTTTGCAGCTGATCTCTGTGCTAGTGGTGCTGCCAGTGATGCTGAACCAGTTTTCTGGCTGTGCTGTGTTTTGGTGTCACCCTCCCCAGTGCTGTGGCACAGCAACCATTCAGGAATGCATCTTATAGAATGACTTATTGAGATTTTTCCTGCAGGACAGGGAGTTATTGGACTGTCTGACAGACAGGACTTTTTATTTTACATTACACATGATGCTGCTGTGCCATGCAATGGGAAAACAAGGGTGTCACTCAGGGTAGCTATTTCATCCCATCTTCAACACTATGCTGATGTTTCTCTCAGACTCTGTATGCTAGATTATTACAAAAAAAGAAAACCCTAATTCCAGTTTAGTTCTGCAACCCTGATTTACTGAACTGTACTCCTCTCACTGGCTCTTTTCTCTGTGCTCTTCTCAAAATGTGCAAGTTGTTCTCACCCCACAGACTGATAATTATTGGCTTCAATGGAAGGAAATATACTCCAAAATAATAATTCCCAGGCTGAAATCAAACTCTGTTATTTTCAGGGCACTGCTAACATGTCCAGAGCAGATTTATTAAAGCCATGAGTGAACCCCTGCCAGAAATTAAGGACACTGCTTGTGTGGGGTTTATTCCTCCTGCCTCCTCCTCTGCTGAGCTGCACCAGAGAAGCAACTTGTCAGGCTAATTATTCACAGAGATTTTGAGCTGCATATTTTCTCTGTGGACTAATCTAACCCAGATATGGGAAAGGCATGGTTTTAATCAACCCTTCCATACATCCCATGATACTTGGTCACATGTGCATGGATAGGTATGTGCATCATGTGCATCACCCAGTAAAACAACCTCATTATACACCATTAACAAGCTGGCTATCACATGTTCTGTTTGCCCTCTTTTTATAGGATTTTAGTGCTGCCTCCAAACACACCAGTTCTGAAATGAAACAAGGATATACTCTGAATGATTACAGAGCACTTTTTTCACAGCTACAAAACTTTTTACAAAAGCAATGGACTGACCACGACCCTCAAACAGGTGAAAAGGCAAGATTGAAAGCTATATACTATCTCTGTACTGTTCAATAAGATATTGAGAAACAGAATTAAATAAGCCTTTTTTCTAGCAAATTGAGCCATTTAAAAGGGACACGCCATCAGAGCCGACATCAGAAGCCTCAGTGCAGCCAGTACCCAATTCAAGGTGTTTTTTTCCTGAAACAAGTGACAGAGCTGGGCTCCAGGGAGGGCAGAGCCCTGCATGAAGTGCAGAATCACTTACCAGCATTGCACTGAGCAGTACAGGATGTGACACAAAGAGCTGCTCCATGTCCCTGGTGACACCTCAGCTTTGGTTCTGCTCCCAGACTGTGCACCTTTCCTTTTCTTCATCCTCACACAGCATTATTTTTACTTTGGCTTTAGCTAGGGGGATTGAAATATAAAGCAGGAGTATCTTACTTCTAGGAGATGCTGGATGGGAAGCAGAACTTTTACAAATTAATTGAATAAAACACTACCTGTTAGCATACACTGACTCAGACCCAGCCTGAGTGCAGGACTTGGGAATGTTAGGCAAAGCTCCACTAACTTAGGGAAGATTTAAATAGCACTATGTTTTCACACCACAGTCTCCAGTTGTAAATTGCATGGGATGTTCAGGTGAAAGGAATGAAAGGGATGTGCCTTTACAGACAAACTGTGGGCCTGTAGATAAAGCCACATACTGATATGTGAAAGAAGCAATGGGAGGGACTGTAAATTCCAGAGGAATTCCACTGATTCCACTAATTGACACAGATTGTCACTGAAGGCTGTGCTAAATTCCTGGACTTAGAGGAAAAGAACAGCAATACAAAGAAAAGGTGGGTCTGTATTAGGTGATTCAGGAAATCTGTACCTCTCAAGTACTTCAGCCAGTGGGGGGAGAGAGAGGGAAATGCTGGAAAATTGGGATAAAAAGAAGGCTGCATGCCCCAGCAATTCCAGAGACCCAAAGGGAAATTCCACATGGTCTCTCCCTTTGTTCAAACAAAGTCACAGGATTCCTCCGTCTCCTCTTTGGACATAAACCTCTGACAACATGAATTAATTTTCCTGACATGGAGAATCTCAAACAGAGACCCAATTAGGCAAGATGTAAAATAACAAATCCTACTTTCTTCCAAAGGCTTTGAGAGTGAGGACAGGAGGACATTAGTAAACATGGTAACTCAGAACTTTGGTTTTCTTGGCTTTTTGTGCAGCAGATTTTCCTTCTCACATCAACTGATATTCACTGAGTACTTAAACAGAGAAAAAAATCCAAAGCCCAACAATTAAATAGGATTGACAACATGTTTCACAGGATTTGCTGATGCTGTACTTGCTGTACTTACTGTGACCACCAGAGCTGGCAGTGCTGGTGGCATGTCTGGAAAACACAGGAACCATGCAGTGGTGTGGATGAGAATGGAAGCACCCAGCTACAGTGTCCAAAATGCATCACAGAGATGCTCTCAAGTGGGAACACTGCACTTTTCCCTATTAAATTAATAGACTATAATTTAGATAAATTTAAAGCTAAATTTAAATAATTTAAAACACCAGCAGAGTAGTCTGACTTGTCACAAAGCCCTCACAGATGTGGTAAAGCAACAGAGCATTTTGGTGTGGTCCAGGCCACAAAAGAGATGTGTGAGAGATACTGCTCTAAGTTATTGAAATAATTAATATTGTGCCATCTCATTGGTCCCTGGATGTCATTTGCACCAGCACAAGCGAGTCTGGGTGGTGCTGCAGAGGATCAGTCACCAAAATCACTGCAATGGGGTAAAAGCAGTGTCAGAGTATATAAAAGGCTCCTCAGCGAATCAAGGGATTGCAAAAAATGCATCTTGCCTCTTCCAAGGAGCCCATCATGCCACCCTCATTTTTCATGTGCTAATGAAAAATGCCCAATTCCTCTGGAAAAACAGCAATCTAGTGGCTTCCAGTTAGGGAAATATTTTCAGTGTAACATCATGAAATGTGTGACTGTTACAAACTCTGCTCATTTTTCTCTTACTGAGGTTTTAAAGTGCAGCACTGTGCTCTGCCCTGGCAATTTTTAATGGGGCTGAAGTCAGTATTGGGCTTGAGGTTTTTAACATTATTAACAAGCTATTCCCAGCTTTAAAAATTGTTCCATCGTTTACCAACTCAGTAGAAATACTTGTTGAAGTCACCATCCCTGGAGGTCTTCAATAAAGACTAGACGTGGCACTTAGTTGACATGGTGGAGATCAATCAAAGCTTGGACTTGATGATCCTGGAGGTCTTTTCCAACCTAAATAATTCTGTGATCTATCTGATTCCAAGAAAATACTGACGATTTAGTACCTGGAGGATTCGTAACTTTCTGCCAGCTTTCAGAACCAATCTTTTCCCTAAATTATCCCTTTATTTTTAATTACAAATAAAACTCTGAGTGTTGCAGGATGTTGCTTTTTCTCAACTTTCTTGGTATCTAGCTCAATGAAAAACCTCTCCCAGACTGCTGGTTATTAACTGAAATCTTGAAACAGCATTATTATAATATTCCCAAATACAGTAATTTCACAATTATAAGCCACACCTGATTATAAGCCGCACCTC